>CAODLS010752283.1:0-10215 GCA_948243855.1 Flueggea neowawraea
TCACGACCCATAGTCAGCCCGTGACCAGAGTACGAGATGAACCGTCTGTGGAGCCCAGCCCATCTCGCACAAACATCAAAGATCAGAACATATTACCCAAACGATTCATATTATAAAACATTTGTTAAAATATTTAATAATAAAAATATAATAAATCAAATATATATATAAATGAATATATATCAAAAATCATAGTGCGGAAAATACCGGAACATAATCCAAAAGGAAAAATCGCATATTATAGTGGCTGCAAACTTTAATGTCATCTTTTTGAGTGACGAAGCCCAGTAAGCCTACCTTATCTCCGAGTGTACAAATAGGATTAAAGAACTAATCCTACCTTATTTGTGCACCATATTTTTCATGGTGGGTAGAAAGCACTACCACATTTTAATCGTGCCTTTCCACAACAACAGTGACATTGAGTTTAGGATTAGACGCCTTAATGGGTGCTTAGAAACTTCATTAGCATTCCTTGATTTAATTTATTTAACACTAACGAAAGGATTACCTTTTCATTAGTAAGAACACATAAGGAAGTATTAGCTTTTTTTTATAAGAACACACGAGGACTTGGACTGGTTTTATCCATTACAATTATGTAATGGTTGAACAAGTAGAGAAAGATGTGTATTTGACTGAGCATGAAAGGTGAATCATTCGGTATCATAAGCAGCAAACTAGCACATTATCCATTAAAATTTTTAGACCCTGTTCCTACCCATTAACCCACACTAGCACAATACGCTTGCTACGTATGATAAATTACAATATTTTTATTTAAATTAATAAATAATATTTTTTGTTTAAAAAACATTTTTAAAATTAGTACTTCAATAATAAAAATCAAAATATTGTAAAACTTGGAGAGAAACTATGACTATCAAATATTTAAAATTATTTTAAAAATTTTAAAATTTTATTCTTTATTTTTTGATTAATTAAATATGTTTTTTATAGAAAAGTATATAGATTCATCAAAATAAAAGATTCTAATTTATATATTATAATATTAATTAAGCGAATGCATATACATGCATTGAATTAAGCCAATATAACTAATATTATCTTAATTTGATCAAAAGTATCAAATCACCACTAATTCTTATATTTGATTCTCTTTTTTCAGAAAGACTAATATGTTGAATATATATATATATACAGATTTAAATGTATATATTGATTTTTGTTATATATTGACAGATATATTCATATTTTTATTTAATTATCAATTTTATAAATTTTTAGATATTATATTACAAAAAATAAAAGAGATAAGAGATTTTGAAGAGTTACCACATATTAATCCATTAAAACACCACTTGTCAAAATCTAGGAAAAAATCCCTAACTTTAAATATATAATATATTGATTTATTTTTTTAATATTAAAATGTCACTTGTCGAACATATAAAAAAACACTTGTCACAAATTTAGAAAAACTCCCTAACTATTAATTTATTATAAATAAATATGTTCATTGTTAGGATTAATTCTAATCATTGCTCTAAAATAATATTTTTTACTATATTATATATTTGATTATTTAATTTATTATAAATAACATGTTGATTGTTATGCCTACTTCTAATTACTATTCTCTAAATTCATTAAGATTTTAATTATTTTTTAGAAGAAATTGTGAGAATAGAGATTGTGGATGAAATTCATTTATGTGGGGATCCTAGCATTAGACATGCACGATGCGCAGATTAAATTAATAAGATAATTATTTTTTCCATTTTGAAATATAATCAATAAAACTAATTTTAATTAATTGCTTAAATTTCTTTTGACAAAAGTATGATGAATGAAATTATAGATTAAAAAATTAATATAAATATTTAAAGTTAGTGAGTTTTTTTAAGTTTTCGACAAATAGCTTCATAGCTGATTGACACAGAGCTTTTTACCTATATTAATACTCTTTGAAAAAGAGTTAAATACACCAACTATGTAGTTAATTGACAAGTAACTTTTTATTTCTCTTATTATTATTATTATTATTCATTTAAAGAGAGTTGAATAATACTAACTTAAAATAAATTGGCATATTTTACACTATGTAAAAAAATATCATCTTTTTAATTGGAGGTGTTGTTTTGATGTTGGTGGTGTTTGAGTAATTCAAAGTTGTTTAAGTATTTGGTTACTCAAGTAAGTAGGGAGTTACTCGAATGAACGTGGGTGGATGTGTTGTTTGAGCCTTTGGATGTGAGTTTACTCGAGTAAGATGTTGTATTACTCGAGTAATTGTAGGTTGAAGTGAGACTTACGCAATTAACATCTTGAGTTACTCGAGTGAGCGAGGTGAGAATTTTTGTTGGAGCAATACTTACTCTAGTAACTTTATAACCTACTCGAGTAATTCCACGACCCATAGCGAGCCTGTGACCGGCATACTAGGTGAACCGTTTGTGAAAACCCGGCTCATCTTGCACAAGCCTCAAAGATCTGGACATATGACCCAAATGATTCAAATTATAAAACATTTGTTAAAACATTTAATAATCAAAAACATAATAAATCAAATATCTATAAAAATGAATATATATCAAAAATCATAGTGCAGAAAACAGCGGAACATAATCCAAAAGCTAAAATGGCAACTCGGTAAGCCAACTACATCCCGATGCGGAGCTCGACTAAACAAAAGGCGAGTCCGAACAAAAGGGATTCACTAAACAAAAGATGTCTCACTGGAGTCTGGATGTTGTTAGTTGCCGAATCCAAAATCTGTGAACCTGCTCAATAGGAATCACGTAAATAGAGAAACAAAGGGGGTCAGTGCTCAGTGAAGAATAACACTCGAGATCGCATCATACGTGCCTCACAAAGACTGTTTTGAAAACAGTTCAAAACTACACATGCAGATATAGTTTAACATACATATATATACACGCTATACATATGTAATAGCTTTTAAGAAATCCTTTTACAAAACGTTTCGCATACAAAGCAATCATAAACTCATAGGCATATAAAACGATTTTCATTTTCAGAGTCAAAATACATATACAAATATATGGGACCAAAGCAGAAGGTGTGCACGTGGCACTAATAACAGAGTATGTGGACTCCACCATAATCCATATCAAATCATGTGCTGGATCAGGACACATGGCTACCAGCAATCCTGATAGCTGGGTTTTATCAAAACGTTGGTTTACCAAAGGTCACGTTTTTTTCTCGTAACAGTAGGTGCCCCATATCAGAAAACAAAAGCATACTAATATATAGTATCAAAGCAGAATATGCGTAGAAGCATCAAAATCAAAAAGGAGATAGATAATACATATATATCAATTTCAAAGCAGAATACTGATTAATACACATAATTAGTTTATCATTAGTCAATCCTTAGATTAATTCATTTTCAAAGTATGTGTTATATACAACAGAAAACATATACAGTTCGAGACACAGCTTATGTGTCTGAAGCTGCTATTCACTCACCTGGTAGTCCAAGTGCAAACACTCATCAGGCCTTGCTCGTCGGTGGTTGGTCTTTCGGGCACGAATAGGAAGCTGAACAGAACAAATATATATCCACAGATATATCATAGTCAAATCAAAATGTGGTACTATGGCAATACCAGATGCATGAAGTGCAAATGCAAATGCAGACTCTCGAAAGTTCCCAAATGATCCATATCGAATGATGATCCATCACTCTGGATCTATAATACAGAACCTACATAAAATTACAATGTGGTTGTCGACTAGTGCAAAATTATGTTCTAGTCCCCGAGACTTGAAAATTTACAAAATAGTCCCCAAACTATACTAGGATAGCTAACTAACTTTTCTCATTAGTCAGAATCCCCAAATAAGTCCCCGAGCTCTCAGAAATCAACAAAATGAAAAATTACAAAACGAGTCCCCAAGGACCCCATCTTACTCGAGTAACTCATGACTTACTTGAGTAAGAAACCTCTCATCTTACTCGAGTAAGCCAAACTGTTACTTGAGTAAGACCAACCTTAGCTTACTCGAGTAAGTTCATATGCTTACTCGAGTAAGACACTACCTAGAAATCTCCAAAGTCGACCAACTTTGCATTTCACCGATAAAAAATGATCTCAAACACCCACATTACGAATAAACAAACCCATGAACTTAAATCTATGGTCAAAACCAACAGATAAACTCAATAAAGATAAGAAATCACCCGAACCCAAAATGGTTCAAACCCATTTCTAACCATCCTTGATTCCTATGAATCTCGGCTACCTCTAGGTGTTTCTAGACTCCCAAAGCCACGATCTAACAAACCCTTAACAACATTATTACAGAAACAACACATACAAGAGCATATGAACAATTATTCAAAAACCCTAATATGAACATTCATGCAAGAATCATGAAAAATGAAGTAAAGAAGAGTTTGGAAGCTCAATCATACCTCAAGGGATGATCTGGAATGAAGGGAACCAACGAAAATGACTCATGGACGGATTGAAAGTGTTAAGAGAGAGAAATGAGAGAGAGAGAACGAAAGAGTCAAGTGGGGGTATTTATAGACCCCTGCCTAGATCCAACGCTTACTCGAGTAACACATCTCCAGGTGTTCTTCGTGTTAATCCCAGAAAATGGCTTACTTGAATAACACAAAGGTCTACTCAAGTAATCGACACCCTATCTTACTCGAGTAACACAAAGCTTACTTGAGTAATTCCACATAAAAACCAACAAATCTTTAACTCAACACTCCAACCACCAAGATCAAAACAAGACTGAACGGAACACTACAGGGAATCTGATCACGACTTGACGGGGTATTACAAGTAAGCACTGAGACAACACTAATACTTGGTGAAATGAAGTGTTTTGATGTCTTGGCCTATTTATTACCCCCACCCGACTTCTCTTTGTCATTTACTCCTCCCAACAGCCAAAATCACTCCCAAACTCATTCCTCTTCATCTCCATTGCCTCTTATTGGTTCCTATTGATTTCTTGAGGTAAGATCACTCTTATTTCACTTCATTTTCTTCCATTTCTTGTTTGAACGTGTGGTTTTGTTGGGCATTCATGGGAGTAAAGAGTTGGGTTAGGGTTTTTGGATTTGAGTTGATTTTGATGATTTCTGTTGGAATAATAGTTATATCATGTTTGTTTATGATGGATTGTGGTGGGATAAGCATAGATTAAGCTTGGATTTGAAGGATTTGAGTTACTTTAGTTGTAATACCCCGCCCATTTCTGACCTGTCTTTTGTAGAATTCAGATCTATCCCGATTTGTTTCGTTCAATTTTGATCCTAGCAATTGATGTTTGAAGATGTTGAGGATGTCAATTTTTCAAAAATTTGTCAAATAGTTGATCTCGAATTGATCTTGAACGAATGGAGTGTTGAGTGGATGATTAATAGAGTTGAACGGGAGTAGTTACTCGAGTAAGCAGAGAGCGTTACTCGAGTGAAATGGACTATAGATTACTCGAGTAAGTAATTTTGTTACTCGAGTAAGAATTCCTCTTACTCGAGTAAGAGAGACAAAATTCTGAAATGGTGTCGTTTGGGGTAGGGGTTCTATATATACCCCTTACCTGACCATCTCGGCTCTCTCACCTCATTTTCACTTCTCTCACCTCCAAATTTGTTCCTTTTTCTCTTCCATTGCCTCTCATTGGTTCTACATCACTTCTTGAGGTAAGATCAAGTTTCTAAACTCCTTATTTCTTCATTTTTAAGTTTGAATCATTAAGAATGTTTTGAATGTGGACTTCGAATCTGTTGATTTCTGATGAAACATAGGTTGTATGATGTTAGATTATGATATATAAATGTAAGGTGCACATGAATCAAGCTTGGCTTGAAAGATTTGATGAGTTCTTTGAATGGGTTAGGATTTGGCCAAATTTGTGTAGAGTCTTGATGATTTTGAGTTGTTATGATGGAATTGATCATATATTCGTGTTCAAGAGGTTGATTATAGGTAATGTGGGTGATTAGTAACAATTTTTATCGGTTAAATCAGAGTTAGTCAAGCTTGGAAAAATCTGGGTAAGTGACTTACTCGAGTAAGCACTTTGGCTTACTCAAGTAAGCACTTTGGCTTACTCAAGTGCTTACTCGAGTAAGTCAGAACAGGTGTTACTCAAGTAAGCTTTTGGCTTACTCGAGTAAGTCGTGGTTCTAAAGGACCAAAACGTGATTTTTCCTATTTTGGCAATTCCTAAGAGTTAGCGGCAAATTTGGAGATTTTGACTACTTAGAGGACTGATTTATATTTTTGAAAATTTTGAGGACTAAAGCTTAATGTTACATAGGTCGGGTACCAAATTATAATTTTACGAGATGTTTGATTTTTTTAGGCGAGAATGTTAGATCTTCATTTCGAAATAGGTTTCTCTGAGTCTATGTCAACATTTGCATTGCATACATTTTGGTACCGACAAACTACTGGCATCATGTCTTTAACCTTGCTTTGATAATTGTTTCAACTATGTATCCTGGTCAACGAGGTTAGCCAACCGCTAGTGGTACGTGATTGGGCCATTCAGCTTGGATATCTAGGTGAGTAAAATGACAACCTCAGACATATAGGTTGTGTCTTCTAACCTATATGGATTTTTTGTTGTGCTACGATTGTAGCATGTAATCTGGAATAACTAAAGGATTGGTAAATCTTAATAAAAATCTGAATTATGTGAAAACCTTTGCTTTGGAATACTACTTAAGTTTTACTGGAAATTTTGAAATGGTTATCACGTTTTGAAATAATGTTTTGGCTAATATGAGTATTTCGATCAATAAGGAGGAAAATGTTTTTTCGTAATGAGTATTCTGTTTCTATGAAATAAAGATTGTTTATTTCATTTTGCCCTTTGATATATGAAATCAGTTATTTCATGATTTGGTAATGCTTTAACCATTACTATCTGTTTGATTTTGCATTTACATTTTCTATAAAAAAAATTATGGTTTAATTATTCTGACTCAGTACACATTTGTTACGGGGGTAAACATAACCTTTGGTATACCAATGCCTTGATAAATTCCAGCTACCAGGGATGTTGGTAGTCATGTGTCCCGGCCTAACACATGATTTGATATTGATTAGTGGCGGAGTCCACATATAGTGATTAGTGACGGAGTCCACATATGATCTAGTGGTGGAGTCCACGTATGATTTTGATATTTGTGACATTTCAGATTTGTTTTAGTATGATATGTTTTGTTTTGATATGTCAAATTTTGGTGAGTCTGTGTTATTGCTTATTTTTTCGTAGTATATGGTACTGTAGTTTGACGGGGCATATCTCGCTAGAGCACGTGGATTGCAACACTCGCGGATGTGCTTAGATCCATATCTATTGTTACAACCTTGAGACCTTTAGGTTGAACAGAGTATTATTTTGAGCCTCTAAAATTGTCGGTTGTTAGCCCTTTTGAATCGGGTACCATTTGTACTCCTAAGGTTGCTAGTTATTGTGATATGATCTAATTAACACAGTTTTGATATAATACGGATGTATGATCAGTGATTATCAGCTCTATTTTTTATTTTGGTATTTCTCTCTGAACATATTTTGAAAAGTTTCCTAAAATTATTTTGGAATTATTCTCTGTAAATATTTTGGAAAAATAAGTATGAATTTTCATCTTGCATGATATTCACATTATATGATTTGTAAACAAAGATTTTTGTACGTATGCATTTTCTTTTTTTTTTGTATTGGTTGCGAACGATTTCAAAATGAACTTCAAAACTACTATTTGGTATTTAGCATGTATACGTATATATACTTATATTTGCATGTGATATTTTCTAAACATTTTCAAAACGGTTTACGTGAGGCCTGAAGCGCTCTGGAGTGTCGTTTTCTCACTAGGGGTTCGTGCTCCTTTCCTTTTCTATCTATTTCCTTTATTCTTAATTACAGGGATTTTGGTTGATTGCGATCTCTCGGCTTTCAACACTTGATGAGAGATTCTGTAGTTGCAATCAATGCTCTTTTATTCGGGCCCAGCTATTTGCTCTACACCGGTATATTTGTGGGTGTATGTTTTGTATACTTATTTGGTATTTAAATATGATTTATTATTTACCAAATATTTTATTATTATTAAAACTTATGTTTTAAACGAGTTTGGATTTCTATTTACTAACCTTTAAAAATGGTTTTAGTATTGTTTAAAGTAAACTAGTTTTGGTTCTGTTATTTGAGGCTTGTATGAGATGAGTCGGGCTCCCATAGATGGTTCGCCTCGTACGCCGGTTATGGTCTGGGATTGGGTCGTGACATTAGTGTGGGTTAGGTTTTTGGCCGAAAATGTGAGGATTGAAGATGATTTTGAGTTTTTTGTTGTTGGTTGTTGAAATGGATGTTAGATTAATGTTTCTGAGGTTGATTAGAGTCAATGTGGGTGATTGATGTCGATTTTTATCGGTAAAATCAAGAGTTACACTAGTTTTGAAAATTATGGGTATTGACTTACTCGAGTAAGCACTTGACTTACTCGAGTAAGTCAATGCATGGTCTTACTCGAGGAAGCTTTACTCTTACTTGAGTAAGCCATGGTTCTAAAGGACTAAAGTTGTAATTTTTGCATTTTGGCTATCTCTGTGATTTAGAGGACTTATTTGGAGATTTTGACTACTTAAAGGACTAATTGGTAATTTTAGAATACTTTGAAGACTGTTTTGAAATTTTGAAAAAGTTTGGGAATTAAAACATAATTTTACATTAGTTGGGGACCAAAATGTAATTTTACATAAATTTTAGATTTTGGGTCGAGAGTGATAGATTCTCATCCAAAATAGGTTTTCAGTGGCTTCAAAGGCCAGCATCTACATATCACGCATTCGGTATTGCCACAGTACTACATTTTGATCTATGTTATGTCTGTATCTGTATCTATTTCAGCTTCCTGTTCCTACCAGCATGACCAGCCACATACAACTGACGTTTGACTGGATCCTTAACATCGGATACCAGGTGAGTGAGATGGTAGCTTCAGACGCATAGGATGTGTCTTCTAAATTATTTGTTTTTGTTGTGTTCGGCATTTCTCTGGAAATGGAATAACTAATTGTTTGACTAATTAATAGTCCGAATTGCGTTATTATTAATACTTGGTTTTTGTTTTTTATAAATAATATTTATATATCATTCTGTTTCAGCTATTGGATATGTGTGTGTGTGTGTGTATGTGTGTGTGCTACATAGGGTAAACGTAGTCTTTTGTATACCAATGTGCATTCAATGCCCAGTTACCAGGTTTAATTGTCACGATCCATTCCTAGGACCATGACCGGCGTACGAGGTGAACCGACTATAGGAGCCCGATCCATCCCTCACAAGCCTCCATAATACAGAACTCTACCCAAACATCATATTTAAAGAAATATGAAAAACAAATAAAAGTATAATATTTGTTTATTAAAAACAAAACATATAAAATATTAAGTGCGGAAATTATTTCAAATTAAAACATTTGAAATGTCAGAAATAATAACAAAAACATAACACATCACACAGGAACCCGGTGTGGAGCATCTAACAAATCATACAAATGGGCCCGGTCAAAAGGGCACTGACCGCAACATCAAAATCCCTCACTGAGCATCAAATGCCAACGAACATAATCCACAAGAGTGACCTGCAAGATGATAATAACAGGGACAAAACAAACAAAGAAAAAGGGTCAAACCCTGTGAGTGAGGGACAACACTCCAGATCGCCTCATACGTGCCTCATAAAGACTGGTTTGAAAACCATTTGAAAACTAACACATGCGGTATACGACAGGTATACATATATATACACTATATACATAGTATGGTTTCCACGAAAACATTTCGAAATCATTTGCAACCAAAGCAAACAACATGCACAAAATCCTTCTAGAACTAAACCAGAATCTTTAAAGAATCTTTTCCAAACTTTATTAAAGTTGTCATGCTTTCAAAACCAAATCAAAACCTTTCAAAAACTGTTTTATCTTATCGGAGTTTTTAAAACAAAACCCTTTGTAGTTTTTTCTCAAAACCTCATAATCAACCTTTGCCTTGTAGGCAACAAAATACAAAAACTAATATCTTCAAAATCAAAACTTAACAAAACAAAAACCATAAAAATCAGAGACAAAAACTTATATCAAGGATAATGGACTATAAACATAGTGTGGTGAGATCCGGGTCATTACTCAACCACCTCATCAATGATTGGGGTCATGCCACCAATCCATAATCCAATCATGTGCAC
>CAODLS010752290.1:0-14060 GCA_948243855.1 Flueggea neowawraea
GGATTAAGCTGGAAACCGATCATTTACAAAAGTTTCAAGCCATCCTACCTGGAAAACCGCTTGTCTGCTGCTGCTCCCATGACAAGCTTCATAATCCCATGGTCAGTGATAAGCTCTAAAATTCCAGCCTCTACACACTCACGCTCAATAATTAGTGTCTCAGCTCGCACCTACATATGTTCATAAACCGCAAATTCCATGCAAACACGTTCAAACTCAAATCTGAATTGACAAAAAATTAAACTTTTTACTGACTAACAATATAAACTTCCAATTGAAGCATATAAAAAGGAAAATTGAGATCCATACCCCCATTTTTCGACACATAAGAAGGTAGTCATGCAACACCTTATACGTATCTTGCTTCTCAATTTCCCTATACGCTGTCACTTCCTGCTCCTTCAACGTGTGTGCCGGAAACTTTGTTCCCACTGCGGTCCATACCAAAGAAACAAAATAAACAGTTAGAAATCAACAAATCAAACACAAAAAAGATCAAAAAAATCCTCAAAAAACACTTTACAATTTCCTTCAAAATGAACAGCAATGATTGAACAGTTACACTTTTGGTAAAAAATTTAATAGTTCGATACAAATTACTACTTGTTAACAAGCACAAGTTAACGATTGGACCAATAGGCTTGTAATTAAATGATACTGGAATCGTTTCAACTGCTCGAAAATGCGATTGAATTAGAGTTTTTAATCATGAGACGTTACCGAAAACAAAATAAATCCACGAAACTTACTGAGAGGGATCATCTGAGCGGGTTGGTGAACATGGAGAATACAAATCCTTCTTCCACCGGCATTCTGCAACGCCCAAAGAAGCACCGACTTGAACTCCTTCACAGGCTTCCCGACCGCCACGTATATTTTCTCCTCAATAACTCTAGCCACCGCCGTCATGTTCTCTCGCACTCGGAGCTCACGAAACGACAACGGACTCCCCGCCGGGGTGATCGCAGGAGACGGACCCACTACAGCCATGGTTACAGTGATCGAATCGGCGTCGTATTGCGACGGAATCGATCATGAAAAGGAAGGGAGGGCAGAGATGGAATTAGTGAAAATGAGGAGGAGGTGGAAAGGCGTTTGTTGGGTTGTGGAGAGTGAAGTGGAGAAGAAACAAGCAGAGAGGATTAGAGTAACTGCAAATTGCGATATATAAAATTAATTTGTATTAAATTAATATATTGTTCTGAGTTTGTTAGTTAAGAAATCCCTGGCGGGATCCGTTGACATTGAGTAATGATATTTTATAAAGAAAAGGAAATTGTGAATTTGATTGCTTCAATAGGGAAGCTGGCAGGGGTGGGTTGAGCAGAAATTTCGTCTTCTATCTAAATTTTCGTTAAAGAAAACATAAATGTTATTTAAAAAAGGGTTAACTACACAAATACAAAAAAAACTTTTACAAATACCACAACGTATTAAAAATAACAATACGAAATAAAATATTCACAATATTTTAGTTTGACTGCATATTAACTACGCGTCAGAAAGTTAATCTCGCATTGACCACACTTTTTTTGAAAAATGAGTACAATCCAAATACAACACGAGTACAAATTAGTACAATAACAAAATAAGAACAAACAGAGAATAAATAGCAATAAAAATAAGTACAGTCAAAATAAAATTTTAAAAATATTTTAATTATTTCTTTATCACTCGCTAAAATTATGATTACAAAATGAATACATCACAAAAAATGTTTACATAATGAATACGAGTTATTTAAGACTTGTTAATTATACCAATAAATACTTACAAGAAATGAGTATAAAATGATATCAAAACGAGTACAAAAAGAGAACAAAAATGAGTAGAAAAAGAGAACAAAATGATTACAACAAAAAAATATTACATATTGACTACTTAATATTTTTTAATTATTCAGTAAAATTACGAATACATTCACAAATTAAACGCTTATATAATAAGTACGAGTTATTTAATACTTGTTGATTAGACCAATAAAATTCCAATTTTTCAATGAATTATTATATATAGTAAGTCATTAACTATAAGAGTATACTTAAAAAATTTAAAAAATATTATTTATTTTGACAAAAAAAATTAAAAAAATACTTATTGTGAAAAGAAGGAAGTAAAAATCAAATAAGATAAATTTTATTTTTTTCAAATAAAATACTCCCTCAGCCATATTTTATTTGCCACTTTTTTTTACACATCGATTAAAAAATAATAAATGAAATAACACCTTTTCTTTTATATCTTAATAAATGTATTTAATGATTGCATGAAAATTTAAGTAAAAGTAAAACCCATTAATGAGAGGAAATATGGAAAGTAAACGAAAACTTAATGATTATATATCATAGTAGTAACCTGACATTTTTTTAGGACATTTTAAAAAAAGTGGATCAAAATGGAACAAAAGAAGTATTTTATTTAAGAAAATTGGAATTCACGTCAGGTATCAGTTTGGCACCTTGTTATTAGTTGTTGCTAATTGTCGTTAGTTAATTATTCCTCTTCATGGTGTAACATTTGTTATAACTAGTTTTACCCCCAAACACTATCCTGTTACTATGAATCAAGTTTTAGGAGATATTTAGTTCAAAAATATATTGGAATCAGAATTAATATTAGAATCAATTATATAGAAAATCAGAATAACAATAATTGGAATTAAATTGATTAATGTCGTAACTGTTTGACTTAATACGAAATCGGAATTTGATTCCTATAGTTATTTGTTTGATTTTGTTGATGCGGAATTGAAATCAATGATAATATTTTACATATATATGATAAAAGATATATATATGATTATTTTATAATTAATTTTTATTATATAATAATTATAGAATGTTATTATAGAATATATATATTAAATTAATTAAATTAATAATAATTATATAAAAATTTAATTAAATTAATTTTTTAATTATTTGTTAATAATTATTTTTGAAAATAGCTCATTTCGATCTCCATACATGACAAAAATGAAAGATGAAAGAAAATAAATGATATAATAAAAAAATATACACTCTTAAAATCAATTATAAAGTAATGGTAATCTGATTAACATGTGAGTTCCCTGGTAATCATATTATAAGACTAAGAGATAATCTCATTCCCTAGCAGGGTGGGAATGAGAATGAAGTTTTACTGAATCAACAAACAATAGAAATCAGATCAATTCTCATTCTCATCCAAAATGTGTGAACTAAACGATCTCTTATTGTCATATAAATATTCAAGACTATAATAAAAAGTTGTCTCAAATTAAAAATATATAAAAACATATAAATTATATGAATATGAATATCATATAATTGTAAAAAAATCTCATATTAAATTTTAAAAGTATTCTTTGTACATAATATTTTGAATATTTAGATTATATTTTATTTAGATATTCAAAAAATTTGATAAAACATGTGGTATTACTTATGATGAAGACATTTATTAGAGAAATATAACGTCAAATGTCGGCTATAAAAAGTGTTAAATGTCATAAAAGTAAACCCAATATATTGAGCTTTCTTTTATTTATATATATATTTTTTTTTTTTTTTGAAACTTTCAATATGCAATTTTTTTACTGTTTTTTTCTATTTGTCTCGCCAATAGTGAGTAAGACTCTATTTGTTAATTTTAGAAATCTACAGACATGGTGCACATACCATACCATATGGCATTATTTGCTATCACGTCAGCCGAATATTCAACGCATGCCAACTTGATTTAACCAGGTTAAATGAAAAAATAAAGTACATACTAAATTATTGAATAAAAAAATATACAAAAAGAGAATGCCACGATTTTTTAAAAGAAAGTACATACTAATTGTCATATGCTATATACTAAAAGTATAATAAATTCTAATTAAGAAGAGCCACCTCCCCTTAAAATTCGGTTAGGTATGATCTCTACTTCGAATTTTAGAAGAGTCGTTTCTCTTAGCCAAAGGGGATAACCACTACCATGAGCTCGAAATAGTCTAACGGGTGGGTTTAAAGGCGTCCCAACCCAGAAAATCGGATGGCTCCTGCCTCAAACAGAAAAAAAAAAAAGTATAATAAGTTCTAGTAGTATTAAATAAATCCTAAAATATAGCATAAAGTTAACTCTAATATTAATTAATTACAAACTAATCCATTGTTAGAATTCTAAATTTATGAATTTTGGGATATTAAAATATTTATAACTCTTTTATTTTATTTAAATAGCCCTTGAAGAAATACGTGAAGCCATTTGTAAACCTATGCATCTTCTCTTACAAATGGCAATGAAAGTTCCAAAGCAAGAGAGGTTTTCTTTGCGAGGTTGTGGCATATTGTCAAACCTTTACGGAATTCTTAGGGAAGAATATACTTGAGCATAAAAGCATCTAGATTCCCTCTCTACATAGCCGTCGCGGAGACTTTTGTTTTGTCCTCCTTTCCGCCCTAACTTGATCAACATTTTACAGTGATGTAATCCACGTGGCATTGTTTTACTCGACACTTTCACCTCTTCTGTTCCTTTTAGTGCAACTCTTGCCCTTGCTTTCTCCCTTGACCGTTGCTTGCTTCTGCCTTCTTTTTTTCCTTTTTTTTTCTTTTCCAAGAAATTTACTTTTTATTTTGGAAAATATTTAATTTTTCAACAAATACATTGCAAAGTTATTTTTTTCCTTAACATTTCTCACTAGTTTTCATCTGCTCAAAAAAATTAGAATATATTTTTTTAAAATAATAAATCTTATAAGAGATAAGCTTATCTATGTAAATCTTTAAAAATGCTTCAAATATCTCCTATATTCACATGCATCTTATACCATGATTTGAGGCTTTAGTATTTGTTATGACTGTGTTCTTGGAAAATAGCGTTAAATTTATCCACTGAGATTTGTTCGCAATGGGTTTGTCTGTGTAAATCTAGATTATCATTGTTTTATTCCTAAAAAAGATGTTTCAGTGATTTGAGAGGGAAAAATTCTTATAGGCGACCTTTAACCTCGATTTATAGACGATGTAAGAATATGATACTATAATACTTAACAATTAAATATCTCAACTTAACAATTAAGAGAGTTCATTTGGAACGATTTTGCACTTCAGAATTGCAGCGATAGCATTTTTTTATATATACACACAAACAATTAATAAGACCTATTCAATCTTTTGGAGAAAGAAGTTCGCTCATGACGGGTGAATCGAACTCTGCCAGTCGAGGTGTGAACCGAGACCGTGGACCGAGACCAATTGGAAAGCCCAATTGAGAAGAATCAAACTCGGTTAGTCAAGGTGTGAACCAGGACGTGAACCGAGGTCAATTGACAAGCCTAATTGAGTTAGGGATGAAATGGGTCGGTTGGGTCCGTTAGCCCGTTAGAGGCTTATATAAGGAGCTTTGCTCCTTCCTCTCATTCAACACCAACTTCAACACAAAAAGAGAGAGAGAGATAGCTCTCAACCGGGAGAGAGAGAGGTTCAGCATCTTGTCCCGAGTCCTGCACATATCACGTATGGCATTTAGACTGCAAAACAGCCGAGTACCCCCGTTGACATTTCAACCGTGGTTTGCTCGAGAGACCAACATAGAACTGGTTCTGCTCCGCTGCAAGCTTCTGCTGGAATCGATGTTAGTAAGTCGAACCTATTTATTATATTGTTTATTAGTTAAACCGATATTGGATTCCTTTATTGATATCAAAGCCAACACGAATTTTTCTAATATGTTTAGAAAATATTGGTGGTCTTTGTCTAGGATGCATACTGTAATTTTTTGGTATTCGACTTTCTGTCTCGAACATCATTTTTGGTTCGAGTCCGTCCGGAGTCAAATTTTGAAAGTTGGAATTTTGAAATTCCGACAAAATATTTGAGATCAGTGACCTTGAAAATGTTATCTACCAAAATTTCGTCGCGAAATTCCATATGGAAGGTCATCAAATCGACGAAAACCCGATCGAAAAATACTGAGTGAGACAACACAGATGAATTTGTTCATCTGATCTGAAACAGTGATGTGCCACATTTCTATTGGTTGCACGCGGATCACTCGGATCGCGACATATGGCAGCGGTAGAAGGATCCGGAAAAGACACACAGACCAATCACATTTCGCCACGTGACACAATGTCAAACGGTCAAAGTTGACTGCGCAAAACGTGGACAAATTATATATCGACACGTGGCTTTGTGCAGTCGCAACAAGTGGCTTCCTGCAACGTCGACACGTTGATGTATATGGCGTCAACACGTGGCAACATGTTACTCTAACACGTGGCGATATTTGTATGTAACACGTGGCGTCATCTAGATGCAATACGTGGCATGCTGACTGGCCCGATACGTCATAACGTTTAACCATTGATATGGTGACACGTGGCATAGTTGCCACAAGTCGGACACATCTTCATAGCACGTGGCGTGCGTACCGGTCGACTTGGACCATTAAGAAAGCGGCACGTGGCCGATTCAGATTCCAACACATGTTTTATCGACATGTGTCACTATGCGACTGCGAGATGTGACGGCACCTTGCAGTCGGGCGTGTAGTGCGTGAAGAGCGTGGACGCGCGTGGGAGTGAACTGGGTGCGTGACAAGTGTACCGACCATCATTTTTCGTGTTTTTCTGACATAATTGTTTTTGGATTTTTCTGAATTTTTTTGTATATTTTTCACAATTTTTGGAGTTCTTGAACTATTTTTTTTCCAATTTATTGGTATATAAATAGTGCTAAAAATTGTGAGAAATTGTATTTTTTTGCCAAAAATTATTTTAGAAATTAGTTTTTAAAATAATTAGTTTTAAAATGTGCAAATGTGGTTCTCATTTAGTTAATTGAAATTAGATTTCAATTATTTGAAAAATACGCGAGTACGTATATACCCGTTTTATTTGTAATTTATTACAAATATACGAATGAGGTAAAACCACATTACATTGAACATAGTGCAAATTAAGAAAAAATTTGCATGATTCTCAAAAGAGAGTATTTTGGGACGGTGGTGGTCGGAAATGAGATTTGATTGTGCATTACGTGTACAATAGTGATGAAGGTTCACTTACTTTATAAAAGATTATGATACTCATCACCGATATTGGTCTATACTAGAATTTCATGAAAACACGATTCCCTAAATGTTGAGGAAAGACACTTTGAGATTATAGTGAGTAAGAACGTTTTGAAATTGGTATGTCCAATATCGCCATGATCGAAAAAAGAGAAATTGTGAGAAGTGGGAGATCCACTTTAAGGTCGTATGATTTATAGGATTTTTGATAAGTTGGTACGACCACTTATGAATTCTATTTTAACACTTTGGAAAATGTTTATTGTGTATCCTATTGGCAGGCATAAGTTTAATACTATATTTGTATAGTATTATTCTTTGTGGATATTAACATTATTTGTGTGTTAATGTTGTCCAATGTTAATGTATGTATATTAACATTAAGATAGATTGTTTGGATTGCACGTTGGTTTAATAAATGAAGATGATTTCATTTATTGCTTTGGCTTATTATTGTGTTAATTTGCCTTAATTTTATGCAATATTTTATATGTTGAATATATTGTCCAATTATTGAGTTTGTCTAAATAATTGAGATGACCAACATGAATTCTCCTAAGTCAAGTAGACTTTAAAGTGAACCTAAACAACCATTATTTACTATCTATAAAATTAAATATAGTATGGTTGATTATTAAGAAAAGATGTCATTGAAGACAAAGAAGAGGATGAGAAGGAGACGGCGTGAGGAAGCAAAAGATAGAACAATTTAGATTGTTATCATAATCATATAGCCAAGCAACAGTGACTAATCATAAGTTCATACAAAGAATAATAATTAAACGCAGTTTCCTTCACCAAATAGTTTGGTAAACTATATAGAATATAGAATTATATATCAATGCCTTTGTCAGTTGTCACCTTCCTGATCGATTTGAGAAGGATTTAAGAATTTAGTTGTTTTAATTAATAATAAATATGTAGATTGAATAGAGTATATACTATAGATGCTCGAATCTATCACTATCAATGTGTAATTATATGCTAAACACATCAATTTTGCTTAATTACATTTGATTAAAGTCCTTCACTTGACGGGTTTGGGCTATAAATGTGGTGTAAAAAAAATCCTTAATTAGCTGTCATTTGGCAATAATATCTGCCCTCAAAATGCTACATTCTTAACAAGAAAAAATATTTTATTGATAGTTAGAAAAATTACTTTTTTATAAGTAAATTACTTTTTATATTCACTAGACTTTTTTTGTTTTATAATATCATATATAAAATTAATTTCCATGTGGATTTGAAATTTTGAATCTTTCTCACTTAAAATATTTTGATTCTACCCGAGAGAGTGTAAATAAGTTGGCGGAAAACTCTTCCAATTTAACCAGATGTATCGGTTTTAAGCCTTGAATATGCAACTACTTTAAAACTCTTGAGAGAGACCCTTGGCCGCCCTTCGAGATCCTGTTCAGGTCGAATTTAGATTAGTCGGATCCTACAAAATTCTTGATACCAGGTGGTTGGACAAAACACATTATTTTGGTTCCATATACTTTTAGTGTCCTAACAATATTTATTACCATGTTTTAACAATCTATACTTACCAATCCGCATGCATTTTTATTAGTGTAGGAGTCTACTCTAACACCAAAAAAATGAAGAGTTCAGTTTCTGTTAAAGCAAATAAAATGACTTATAAAAAAACCATGTACTTCACCTTTGATAAAATAATAGTGTTAATTCATTTATCGTCTTTAAGGTATCGTATATATTTTCTCATCTTTGGGTTTTGAAAAAACTCATTTCATCCTTGCAATTTTTGAAAAAGCTCATTTGTGGTCCTTATTAGAGAGCATAGAGAAGATTATACAATATTTTAAGGACGACAAAGGAGTTCATTCAAAATAATATTACGACGTTGGACTGAAGAGACACAACAATGTATATGGCGGCATATCTTAGGCTCTGTTTTTTCGGAGAAAACGACTTCCGGGAAAACATCTTCCCCATTTTCTGATGTTTGGTAGCAACTAGGAAAAAGGTCAACAAAAAATAACTAATAATCAGCAATAATGGCTTCCTTTTTGTTTCATCCAGATTTCTCTTTTCCAATTCCGAGAAACGAAGCCTTGATACTGTGGTGAAACAAAAGAAAATGGAAGAATTGTTGGATATGACAGAGTTACAATGTCAAGGTTTGCATGATTCAGTGGCTACGTGGTTGAAAATTATTGGCGCAAAATACTTGGTTGATGTCAGCATTACGGCATAGGCGCAAATTAGTGAAAAAATAACTTCAGTATCTTTAGATAGTATTGCTTGATTTTTAAGATTAATGTGTAAAGACAAGAAGAGCAAAAGAATCAGTGAGAGCAATGAGACTGATTCACATATAAGTAGCGCCAACATTAAGTTTATGCTGTATATAATTGATCTTGTGTGCCACACATCTAGGACCAACCAAGAGTTGTCGAGAGGTGTGTGTGTTTGAATCATTGGAATGTAATTTGATCCAAAAATGACTCCATGGCTTATCAAAGTAGTTTATTTTCAATCTTAATAACATAAAATAACATGCACTTTACTCATTTTTATACTTATAATTCGACTTTTAAAAAATTAAACCCAAATAACACGACATTTTTTTACAATTGTAACACGACTTATCAATTTCGTTAAAAAAAGGAAATGTTGACTTTTTGTTGACATGCACGACTGTCACGTGGCACTGACGGCCACGTCATCACGCCGTTAGTATCACGTCTGCATTTTCGCTTTTTTTTTTTTTACAGAATTGGTAATTTGTGCTACAATTACAAAAAAAAATATTTAGTGTAACTTTTCAAAGGTCAAACCACAAATATAAAAATTAACAAAATTCGTATTATTTTATGTTATCAAGCCTTTTTTTTTATTGCAGTAACTACTCTTGGTCAAAAAAATGTACTATTATTCCGAAGTTTTGTTCTTTTATGTTGATGATTTCAATAACTGAGCTCTGGCTGTATGAATCTTTAAGTTGTTTAGTAATTAATTAGTTGGTTCATTTCTAGCTCTACAAGGTCCCATAATTCTTTTATGGCACATTGATCTGTTATTTATTCTCAATACTCAAAATGCAAGGATGATCTGTTATTCAATTTTTATGTGCTTCTTCCTTTCATAAAACATTAGTGTTTTGGGAAGTAAAAACACAATTTCAGTTTCACGCAAAATGTATCAGCGGCTACATTTGACACTTTCAGATTGTGCGTTTCAAAAAGTGAACTACCTATTCTGAGAATTAGAGCAGTAACGGTTCCTCTTTATCACCATGTTTAGTGCAAATGATTTAGAGACAGATATTGCCTTAGCTTTATCTTCACTATTTGCATTCTTATTTTCTTGATTGTATCAAAACTTAGTCATTTATTAACTTGCTTCCATGAAAGAAATGCATAATTGAAAGGGACAACTACACAAAAAACTACAAAAAAATAACAAAATTACACAAATTAGCAACATTCAAAACCATTACAGAAATGGAAAATTGGCAAAATGCAATTTCAAAAATATCAAATTTTGATCATTTTTTAACTGCGAGTCAGAAAGTTGAGCTCATGCTGATCACAAGCCAAAATGAATACAAAACAAGAACAAAGTGCTCTCAGTATTGCAGATACGGAAAATAAGTATAAAACGAGAACAAATTATTCTTAGTATTGCATAAACGAAAATGAATGCAACCGAGTGCAAATGAGTACAACCGAGTGCAAACGAGTATAAAACGAGAACAAACCGAGTACAAACGAGTATAAAATGAGAATAAACATAGTACAAATAAGTATAAAATGAGAACAACACTAACAAATACTTACAAAATATTGTAAACCATTACTACAAGACAAAATTTAAAGAACCATTTTAAAATTTTCGATAAAATTATGTGAACAAAATGAGAACAAACCGAATACAAAAAGATATCAAATCGAGAACAAATTCACTCTCTCTTATTGAAATCTTTTTTCCAAAAAATGAGTACTCTCCTCCATTTTTGCAATTACTCAGTTCCAAATTCGCTAAAATTTAGCTCAAATTCACTCGAAATTTATCTCAATCCCAAATACAACATAATTTCTTGGTGGTGTGTCAAACCATCAAATATAAAAACTTGTTTAGGAGAATACTTGAGTAAAACGGTGAACATGGTTGAACCACAAAGACTAGTGAAGAATTGTTTATTTGCCGAAAATGAAAATAAAATAAAATCGCAGAACTTGAAAGTGAAGCCGAGAATGTAAATTAACGAAATCAAAAATCACAATGAAGAAAACAATAAAAATTATGAGAAAATCAATAATAAAGAATGCCTAACCAAGGTATTTCTCCGTTCAATCTAACGAGTCAATCATAGATACTAAGAATCAATATTTAGCATTCGAATAGATAGAGTTATAGTTACCGGTGACGCAATCAAATAACCAATATCTCCTTACTTAATTGATAGTCTCGGGATGCCTTACATACTATTTCTCTTATTAACTAGACAACCCCCAAGACGCACTGACAATGTTTAATTTAATGACGATAGTAATAACTAAAAAGACATGTCTTAACCAATGAAGTCGAAAACACCGAAAATCATTTAAACTAGATTGCCCAATTCCATAACATTGAAAATTGTCCAACCACAATCATTAAAGTTATTTGCTACCTAGGTTATAATTAATGAAAAATACTCTATTAATCCTAATTAGCAATATATTATTCGGTCAATCAATCAATGAGCCCTTATTAGACAATCAACGCAAATAATAATAAAAGAATAAAAAGCACAAGAATTGAATAAATATTTGAAATACTCAATAACAATTAAGAACAATAGTCTCATAACCTACATGAATTGAACTTTGAAAATACATCGACTAGATACGAGTTTAGTTACACATAATTGAGGAATAAAGCCAAAAAGAGATGAATGTATAGTCTGCCTCTAAAAGTTACGAGATAGCCGCCCAAAAGGAAGAGGAAAGGTAGATACAGTAAAACCTCTATATAAGAATAACTTTGGAGCCAAACTAATTATATTCTAATCGAGAGGTTATAACTAAGAAGAGTTATTGGTACAAAAAAATTCTTAACACCCAAAAGTATCCACTTTAACAACAATAACAATAAGAACTCGAGGCTGTGAGTATTTTCCAACCACTCCACCAGATTTTTTTGATTTCAATTGGGATTTGATTTTTTCATTTTGTACAACTTAATATGAATACTTTTATGAGATGAACTTGTGTGTTTGGCTTTGGGAGACATGGTTGATTTACTAAAGGAAGAGAAAACGATATCTCTTGAAATTGGCTGGAATAGTGAGTTGTGTACATAGCTTTTATAGAATATTCAATGGAAAAAATTAAAAAATATAAAATATTTAGACTTTTAACTAGAATTTGTATATTTTCAACTCTACATAGATAAGTGTAAAAGTCTTTTATAGGTAAGGTAACAGTTTTAAAATTATTATTGTCTCTTATATACATATACATATACATACATACATACATACATACATACATACATACATACATACATACATATATATATATATATATATATATATATATAGAGAGAGAGAGAGAGAGAGATGTATATTTTCTTAATACGATACTTAAAAAATTTATAACTTATTATAATTTAAAAGTTATTCCTACTTATAATTAGCCCAAGTTGGGACCAAATTTTTTTATAACAACATAAATGTTATTCTTATATAGAGTATTCTTATGCAGAGATTCTATTGTATATGTGTTCTCTTGAAAACCTAATCCTCTCTAAAATATAATTACCAATAATAATAATAATTAAAAGTCTATTGTTCTAGGAGTAAAGACTAAATAAAATCCTTCTCCTTCGTCTTTCAAGCTTAAATCTCGAGGCCCATTTGTCTAAAGCACGTGGCTCAATGTAATAATATCAGCCTAGTCGTTGCATCTCTTATGATATGGCCATGTCATAATGCAGTCCAAAATTACCTTGCACCAAAACATCACCGTTTCTTTCCATTTTCTCACCTATTCATCTAGACGGCAAAGAAAGCAAATATAACATAAAAAACACTAATAACAACAATTTTATATGCAAAACAAATATAGAATACAACATTAAACATGTATAGAATGCAACCTATTATTTATCCTCTCATCAACTCCATCTCTTGCCATGTCAACCTCGCTCGTACCCGTTTATCTCCTCCACTTTTCCTTTTTCATCTTTAATTTGAAAACCATATTCTCTCAATTTTCATTACAAATTTATAGAAGTGATGAAAAACATCAAGCCCACCATAAATTACATTGTGGCCCCTCCCTCACATGTTTTTTTCCTCTTAAATGAAAATGACATGCACAAATTAAAATAATGAATTTGCATAAATTTCTTCATCTTCATCAAACAACTCAGTAATCTCGTTGCTTCTAACTCAGCAACATCAATTTTTGGCTTTGAGTTTCTTGATTTTCCCAAACATAAATTGGCAGCAAGGTCGTTAATTGAAGTTGTAATATCCAGTATTTTTGGAATTTAATTTTGGTTATTTTCCAAGTATTCTGGAATTAATTTTGGTTATTTTTTAATTAATTTAGAAAATAATTTTATTATTTGGAAATTATAAATTATGTTTTAAATGTTAATTGGGTAATTAATGAAGTTTTGAAGTGATTAGAGTTGATTAATTAAATGGAAATTGGTGAAAAATCAAAAATAAAATCAAAATAAAGAAGAGAGAGACGACTGGTCGTTTGGGTATGATAGGTAAGTGACATGTCTTTGGTAGCTTGGAAAATGTCATCCGAGTGCTGGCTAACTGAGTTATGCGCCAAACGACTAGCCATTTCGTTGAGCCCGTCTGTCGTTTTTGTCGCGCGAATTTATTAATTTTAAAGCATCGTATTAAGAAAATATACATCTCTCAAGTTGGGACCAAATTTTTTTATAACAACATAAATGTTATTCTTATATAGAGTATTCTTATGCAGAGATTCTATTGTATATGTGTTCTCTTGAAAACCTAATCCTCTCTAAAATATAATTAC
>CAODLS010752310.1:0-12078 GCA_948243855.1 Flueggea neowawraea
GACACATAACATGCAAAATATTTGTTCCAAATATAGTTAATTAGGGTTGAGACACAATGGTAGGGTACACACGGAATTATAGGTATAGGATTTGTGTTGTTTAATTGTGAGTGTTGGACAGCCAATTTTGCTTGGTAAGTGAAAGCAATGGCGACATTGGTAGGACAAGCTTGCTACAAAATATTATTTGGCGCCAAATAAGCAATTACTCACACAAAAAATAAATAATAAAGAAAAAAAAAAAGAAGAGACACAATAAATTTTTAACGTGGTTCAATTCTTAAGTAGACTTACGTATACAACTCCACTAAAATAAAATTTACAATTTTTGGACTGACAAAATTGTAAAATTTTTCTTTCTCTTAAACTCAAAATTCAAGTTACACCCACTATGGTTATTTAGCCTAGAATTTGTGTTATAAAATAACTAAAACTCAATGTCTATTTATATGGAGAGACCCTTTGCTCATTTTATACCTAAACAATGTGAAAAAAAATATTTTCTTCAAAGTCATTCTTATCCAATGTGGGATTTGGGAATAACGCCGACATATACTTATCAATATATCCATACAATTTCTTGTGTTGTCTAACTTTAGTGTTGGATCTTAACAATTAATTGCCATTACCCTAACTAGACATGACCAATAAGTTAACTCTGTTTTAATTTGAGAAAAGACAACTAGTGTTCTTTGTAATTACTTTCCGATTTTTTGGCAATTTGAGAGACAAATTTATATTATTTTGTAACTTTTTCATTTTAATTTAAAAGATTTTTTCCACTCACATCACGAACGCTTGTTGTAAGAGTGAGCTAGTTTTTACTCTTTTTTTCTTTGGAAAAAATAATTACTGTTACTGCTTTTTCTTTTTCCTTTTTTGATGATAATAAAAAGAAACGGTATATAACATATAACCGCAAACAAACTAACAAGAACTTAACAAACAAAATGAAAAATTATTATAGTTATGTTTAGTTGAGAAAACAATTTTCTGTTTATGCTTTTTGTTTGTTTCTATTTTCTAAAATTTAAAAACCTTCAGAAAATATACTTACTAATTAAAAATTCTTTTTGAACAAATTTTTTATATTTCTATTTTTTTTTAATTTTCTAGAAAATAATGGAAAATTTCTACAACTAAACATGCCCTATGTATTTTTTTATCTCTAATTCATAAACTGTCCTAAATTTATTGACAATTAATACATGACTCAAAAAGCTATTTATGCTACATTATATCTTTTCCTCGAAACACCATATTTGTCTCATGCAAACACTATCATATATATTATATAGAATCATTCTTATTCATACGATTATTAAATAATATGTACATTTTGATGACCTTTTCAATTTGAAGAGATAAAATATGGATGATATATACTATATAGCCGGAAAATGACGGCTCTTAGCTGCCGTGAAAGAACAACAATCACTCTCGATGTCCCTTATCTTTCATGGCATGCAATGCAACATCAAATACCAATTACTAGAGATGTAAGATGTTTCTCTTAGTATGTTACATGTTATTGATTCGATTGGTGTCTTAATATTAACTTAAACAAAAGACTTTTCTAAAGCTAGGTCCATTAAATGATCTTTTTCAACTTTGCTCATATTTAGGATTAGTCAACCTAGCTATAAATCTAAAAGCTAATGCCAACATCAATTATATGAAGAATCAACGATATTATGTACTACTTTGATTAGAAGAAATTGAACTCACAAGTCAATAAAACACATACTCAGGGCCGTCTCAAGGCTATATGTGGCCCTAGGTAAAAAAAAGTTATTAAATTTTTAATGATAAAAAAATAGATTTTTTTTTAAAAAATTAATTTTTAATATGTAGAATTATTAAGTAATTTATAAAATTGAAGATTTAAAAAATTATTAATTTTATTGAAAACTTGAACTTTCAATTCAATAGTGAAGTAATAAATTGTATTTTGTAAGTCATTTACAAAATAAGTATTTAATTTAATAAGTAATATCTTTAATTTCTTGATAATATTTTTTAAAATATTTTATATAACAATTAAACTCTATCTTAATTTAAGAAAACTACAATAAAACAAACTCTACAATTAGAACGTTAATCAACTAGAGTGTTAGTTAATTTTGAATATGTCTTAATTGTTAAAGAAAAAAAACACATTACTAAAAAATAAAAAATCTACTTGAAAATGTTAACATAAATTAATAAATATCAAAAATTACATTTGAATTAAAAAAATATACAAATTGAACATGAAATTAAAACTATTACAAATCTTTCTAGTCAGTTTTGTATATTTTTAATTAAGAATTGTTTACTTTAACTAAATTATACATCGTGAGTATTTTTTTGGAACTTTTTACATCTTTTTTCTCTTAATTCAAACCTCCTAAGTCACGAGAAAAAAAATCAAAAATCTCAATTAAACTACATTAAATTTATTTTTAATTAATTCAATAATTTTTTAAAATATATTTAATTACACATATATTAATGAGGCCCCCCAAAAATTGGAGGCCCTAGGCCAAGGCCGCCTTGAGCCGATATTGCACATACTCACCTATTTGAACTAACAAAATATGTATTACTTTAGATTAGGACACTAACATTTTATTTTTTTAATTATATTTTTCTAATATTCAAATATTGTCTTTTGACATCTAAAGTTATCTTTTCCACAAACTTAAAAAATAAAGATAATACCTTAACTGATGTGTATTTGTTAAACGATATACCGAACCTGCATATAAACCATTGATGGATATTGCAAACGTGTCATTCTATTTTTATTTTCTCTCTGTTCAATTTATCAAATATAAGAACTTATTGTCTACTCATATAATCTACCACTAGATTTACTAAAAAATGTCAATAAAGTATCTAAATGTTTTAAAATGTTTGTGAATACTGATTGATTATTATTGTGTGGATCAGAAAAGCTTTATATATTGGGATAACAAAAAGGGCAGAAAATTGTTGCATGGCTGACTTGGATGCACTGTACCTGATGCCATTTGTCAAAGTGTGTACTCCACTCCACAAATATTGGTGGAATTCCACGTTACAAAAATTTCCTTCTTTTTTTTAAAAAAAATTTCTTCTAAATTGGAATTCAAAAGAATTCTTCTCTGATGAACACGAGTTTATAAAACACTTTCTATATGGTTAATAAAATGAGAAAACCCTAAAAATTTCTTCTTCTTTTTTCATTCCAAGCTTCAGTAGTATAAAAAGTGGGCGAGAGTGATTTGAGATTTTACTTTTTATCTTTAAAAATATTATTACCCAAAATCATGATGGTTAAAACAAATTACATTATGAAATATACACTTCTCAAGATGAAATTTCGAATGGGATATCTAAACTATGTTTAGTTGAGAATTTTTTTATTTTTTATTTTTTGTTTTCTATTTTTTGAAATTTGAAAATATTAAGAAATATGTTTACTAATTAAAAATTGAACAAATTTTTATTTTTATAGTTTTTCTATAGCTAACTTTGAGTAAGGTTATTAAAGTTCCATGGCTAGCTATATCTTATGAGTTAGAGGACACGCCACCATAAGTTCATTTTCATGGTGGAACCATTGAATATAAAAGACAAAAAATGGTCATCAACGAATTATTGTTAGTTTTCACAAACCTTACTGTAAATTTACATCTTCTGTTTATCAGTAAACTTTGTAATACATTAGTATTAAAATCGATTCTAAAATTAAATAGCTGAGAGTTTAAAATCTGGTGAAAACAATTAACTTATAAAAAAGTTAGATTTTTCTTGAGTGGCATTTATTGGATCACGTCATCATCATGCGTATACAAACTATAAGTAGTGAAAGAGAGAAACTAATTATAAAATTTAAAGATGAAACACATCAAAGAGGGGACAAACGAAAAGGGGGAATCTTGCAAGGAAGTCATTCATGTTGCTTTCATGCTTAACCTAACCGAACCAAAAACATCCTTATCGATGGCAACGATAAGTAATAGGTGGAGTAGTTTTGGACCTTTCTATCTATCTCTATCTGCACGGTAATACCCAGCAGAGGTACGTCACCTACCAGTCGCTCCATCTCCCCTATTTTCGGCAAAAAAAAAAGAAATTACGTATCCATGTCAAAATTCAACGATAGCCCTTCAAATCTTTTCAGAACAATAGCTATCATCAATTTGTCAATAATTGAAAAAAATCACTAATTAAGAATCCTATGCTAACCATTGATTATTCTAGAAAATCCATTATTTAGTTATTGCTCCTTCATATGTACGTTTAAAGTCTATTTGAATTTCTACCTTTTGATCATATATCCAGATTTCTGTGGTAATTTAGTTTATGATGACTTGACTTTCAAAGAAAGTTTTAGATTTATGTAGCACTCCTTAAAAGTAAATTTTATATCCTCTATTTTTTATTTTCTATTAATAATATTCTCGGGTTAGGAAAAATGAAGTAAAGTGTTATGGGGTGTCAATCTAGTTGGGATATCTAGTTGCACTATCTATTTTCGACCCCATCTTCTACTTAAAAAAAGACTGAACCAATAAACTTTTCAAAATTCTGAATACATTTTGAGTGTTAATAGACTAGAAAATCAGTCCAGTGCATATAAGTTAATAAGGTGACTTATGAATTGGATTAATCCTAAGTCATGGATTTCTTTCTTTGCGGAAAGTTATAATATAAAAATCAAGATATAATTTTGTCCTTATACATACTTATATGATAACATTTAGCATCATCAAAGTTTGCGTATCTTAATAGACGTTTCTTCGTGCAATTAAAGGACCAATTTTTTCTAACCGACTTGAAGAAACCGGAGGCTATATATATGAGCAATTCTTTCTTTAAGGCAAGTCAAGTCAAGGAAAAATTAAGAGGATTGTATAATTAAGGTGTTCTACGGAGAATTGTCTCCTTATCACTTTACTATTTGAATTTTATGACATCTAGCTCTTAATTGCTTATATATCAACCATGCATGCGACATTCAATATGCACACTGGAGCAGACGTATAAGTTATAAAGTTTTGTTAGACAGTATCAACATGTTGATATTAAATGAAAAAAAAATAAAATACTCTTACATTTATAATACTAATCAAAATTATGACAAAAATATTATAACAATTTTTTTGATTATTTAAATAATTATTTAATATAAATTAAATATTTAATTATTTAATATTTAATAATTAAATATTTTTTTAAAAAAATACATTATTTTATAATTGAAAGAGTGAGAGAGAGAGGGAGGGAGGGAAGGAGGAAGAGGGAGAAAGACATGAATAAAATTGTTTGAAAGAAAAATAATATAAAATTTATTTGTAAATAACATCTATTTGGCTTGAATTTACAAATGAATAATTTTATCTTACTTCTAATTTTTTTATTTGTAATTATTAAATTTATTTTTTTAAAATAAATTAAATAATAAAATTTAAAATTACAAATGAATTCTTTAAAATTTTAAGAATTAAGTATTAGATTTAGGAAAGGAAAGGAAAAAAAGATCTCAAAAGAACAATGGTGGGAACGGCAACATGGTACAAAAGCTCCTTTTAAAAAAAAAGAAATAATACCATCCTGTCTTTCGTTGGAATGGACTCAAAGTGACGCATAACATGTGGGTGGGACCCACCACTTCGTGGAATTCCATGTCATCTCAATCTCACCCCAAGTTGTCTGTTCGCACTTTAATTTTACTTTTTATTCAAAATATTTTTAATTTTAATTTTTTAGCCTTACACGCCAATCTTTTTGTAAAAAAAATAAAACAAGTATTTATAAACTTTTGCTTTTGCGGTTGTGTACGGAATGAATAAAAAAAGGAAGATGGTGGTGTTAGTTGTCGGTTTTCTTTCGCTTGTACGATTGACTGTACGGCATTGTTTGGGCCCCACCAACCTACAATTATCGATTATGCTGTCCCCACTCTCTTTCTCCCTCCCTCTCAATTTCCGCCTCCCCCCCCCCCCCCCCGACTTCTTATCCTTCCCCTTCAACATTTTTCACTTCTTTTCTACCAACATTGAATCTTAACTGCCCGACCACCTGTAATTCTAGTCTCGTACATATAACATATGGGATGAGTTATCATATTTTTGTGCACTTGTGCTTTAACTACTTTTAAAGGTTAAGATTAGTTTAAAATCAAACTGTTAAAAATAGCTAAAATATATTAATAAAGTATAATAACCAAATCTTATAACATATAATATTTTATTAAAATATGTGTCCTTTTTTTATATTTTTATTATTCATTCATAATCGAATATTACAAAATGATATATAAAAATCCTTTCATATGTTGATTTATTATAATTTTTACTTTACATAGAAGAAAAAAACCTTTTTTTTTTGCTTAATTTTTTATGTACATGTTTATATATTATGTCATCTTGAATTAGAGATTTTTTTTCCTAGTATATGTATATTATTTCGATTATTTCTTTTCATTTAACTGCATAAGCTAGCTAGTTTATAGTGAAACCATTCACACTGTAGCTATTTGCTTTTTTTTTTTGTCATGCATGTAAGAAAAAAAGACAACACGTAGCTAGCAAATTCTAGATTTTTTGGACTAAGAAGAAGCAAGAAAATTCATGTTTCTTTCATGCATGACCTAGTTAATTCCATCATATTATGCTTTAAATCTTTGCGTGGCTTAATTTGCATGAAAAATATAAGCGTTTTCTTATTTGTCTTAGGAACTTCTTAATTTAAAATTTTAATCATAAACTTTTTTTCTTATTTGTGTTAATAGTTAGACTTCTTTTGTTTTTTAGTAAATTTATTGGTGTTGTATTTGAAATGAATATGACATGTGGCATGTGTACTAACGTATCAATTTAATTGATACAAAACATGTTCATTTTTTATAGTTATTTTTCATGAAATTTAAATCCAAAACATATAAGTATTTGTTTGCTTAAACATGCTCGCTTATTGACGTGATAAGGCTAATCTTTAAAAAAAAATGAAGTTAAAAACGATATATATTTACCTTTTGTTTCATCATTTCGACAACAATGGAGCATCGTTTTTGTAGTAACTTAACTAAAGTATTAATACATAATATGTGTACGTCAGAACAGTACTAGAAGAAAAGGCAATTAATTTAAATATACACAATTTTAAAAAAAAAACTTAAAATTTGTTTTAAAATTATAAGTTTGACAACAACTATGTATCTTTTATCATATATATGTAAAATGTTATCATTGATTTCAATTTCAGACCAACAAAACCAAACAGATAACTATAGGAATCAAATTTCATATTAAGTCAAACAGTTATAACATGAATCAATTTGATTCTGATTCCCTATATAATCGATTCCGATTACGATTTCGGTTCATTTTTTAATCAAACACCCCCTAAAGTTTATATATTTTTTTAAAATTGCAAGTTTTAGGGAAATCGACGATAGAAGTAAATGCAGAATAACAAAGAGCAATCACACAATAACACAAGATTTACGTGGTTCGATCAATAACCGATCTACGTCGACGGACATAGCACAAATATTCTATTATTCAGAGTTACAACCGGTCAAAAGGCACCAAGATTATTCACAAACCACCTATTTATAGTATACAATGAAACTCTAACCAAAATAGGCCACTCAAAATCCTAATACATGTATTAGAACCCTTCCTAAGTAGGAAAACACGTTCAGAATAGGTTACACGAGCAAACTGAGTAAGATACGGTCGAGTCATCGTGTCCGTGTAATAACTAGCAAGACACGGTCTGGGACACAACCGTGTCCCAGGCCGTATAATTCACTGCCTCGTCATTCTTTGGTCTTTTCATCTCCAATCCGTCTCATTTCGACTTTGCTTCATCAACTATCAATCATGGCATCAATCTTAATCAAGAAAATCGACTTCAATATTAACAGCAAGCATAATAGCATGCAATAATTCCCTTCCAAATTATGCTATCCAATGACGGTCATTAATGATTAAACCTCGTGGACGCGTTGACAGATCATATAAAAATAGCATATCAACTTAATTAAAAATAAATAAATCTGATGCTGAAATGAAAATAATACAAAGGAGGATGAAGCGCTTTAGGAAGTTAGAGGTTCCAACTTCCAACTCTTTTCCTTAACCCAAAATTAGAATTTCGTAATAACCGTCACATTTGTTTTTGGTCAGAAAAAATATAAGGTAAACAAAACCGGCGGTTCACATCGGTTGACCCGTTCTGAAACCGAGTCTTGACAACTGTGGGAATTTATAATCATGTGCAGTCGATGACACCGCTATTCCTACGCGGTCTCCCTTTCTTTTCCAATCATTGACTAGACTTTTGTGCCTTCTTTTGACGTGTATACTATTCAGCTTCGCATGTGTAGTTGTTTGAGTATCATTCTTGGCTCTAATTAATTAGTTAATTCAACATTATTTTTCATTAATTTTTGATTTCCCTATATTTAATTATCAATGACCATAATGAAGTAGTAGAAACTCTTTTTTACAATCAAAAGTTCTTAGTTCAAATATTTGACTTGACCATAAAAAAAAATATTTGATATAGATAAACTTTAAATTTGTTGAAGAAAGGAGATCTTTGCAATCCAAACTCAAAAAATTTGAGTTCTATTGTCAGTAGGGTGACAATTTGTGTTATACGAGTTATACTCGTGTCATGTCATTTATATATCACATATTATTATATGTAATACAAATGTAATTAAAATTAAATTCATGTGAGTCATGTCATATTATAATTGTATAATCACAAGTTGTATTATCACGTTAAAAATTGTCTATCCAATTTAAGTATGAATCAATAACAAAAATACTTATTGAAAAGGTATTTTCAAACATTGACTGATTTAATTTAAAAAAAAAACTAACAAACATGTATGTTCACTTTCTTTACCTATATATGGTATAATTCTACTTTTTTTTCTATTTCATTTGTTAAAAAAAACCTAAAAATATGATTAATTGGAAAAAAACTATTGTTTTGTTAAAGTAATTATTATAAAACTAGCAATAATCATGCTAAAAAAACTAACAATAATCAAAGAGTTTATCGAAATTGAAATCAGTTTGCTCCATACTGTATCAAGATTGGTTAATATTAATATATGTTCAGATTTAGGTATGGACAAATATTAACTTAAACGAGTAGTGGATGATTCTGCCATAGCAATGACGTGAAATGAAGGGATTCAAGAATTATGGAGGCGAATATTCATTACAGGTTGGACTATTCTCTAGTTTCCTGCGGTGTGACATAGTGTGAACTCTAATTATAACTCATCACATTACATTACATTAACAATCTACATTTTCTTGACTAATAAGTATTTTAAAACATAATTTGATTTATCCTGAATTTCTTACAATTGTGTACATGTCTCGAAATATAATTAACTTATATTTTTTTTACAATATTAAGCATTATGTTACTAATAAATAGTCAAACAAAGTGGTGGTTCCAAAAATTTATGACCTTCTAATTAGGGGTGTCAATTCATGTTAGACGTGTCGTAATTGTATCTTGCTATTTATATATCACACTTCATTATACATGACATAAATATTATAAAATTGAATTCGTGTCATTCGTGTCATATCATAATCGTATACTCCAATTCGTGTTATCGTATCAGAAATTGACAACCCTACTTATAATATAACATTGTTTACTTTTTCTCGTCAAACCCAATTCAATAAATTAGCAATACTAAAATAAACAGTCAAGAAATTCACGGCTCATTTTCACTCACAAAAGACTAATACTTTTAATGTGGAGAAAAAAGATATTTATCGAATATGCTTCATATGTTCTCAAAGCCACTAAAACTTGGCATTTGGCAGTAAAGCCTATAATTAGATTTCTGATCATAAGATAACTAAAAAATGATCATTTAACATTCAAATGCAAAATTTATTTTAATGGTCCATCACTTAATCATGATTTGAACTCCCTTTTTTCCTACCATATAATATTGATATTGAAATTAATTCATAATTAAGTGGCCCTTAAAGCCACCTAACCGTAAAATATTTAAATATATTGAAATTATTGACATTACGTAATGGAACTAATACAAATTATGTGATTGAACAGTGAGACTTTGAAAATTACAAAAGAGCAATATCTATGAGAGTCATGATCGGCCATTTGGACTATTTTAGCTATTCGACACATATTATAAATAATATTTGATTTTCTGGAGAAAAAAATGGATTAGCCCGCCGTTTAATCACAATTAAGGTGTCTTTTCAATATCATCAAGTTTTGTTTTGATGCAATAACGAAATATTTAAGATTAAACGAAATTCAATATAATTGGCCGTCCTATGACGATGATGATCTAAGTATTAAAATCGTTCACATTACGAAAGCTTAAGTGAACTAATTAAATTTGCTAATAATTGGACATTTAATTATAAATGGATTTTACTCCCTCCTTTCCTTAAAGAGTACTTTTTAAGATTTTGACACATATATTAAGAAAATAATTAAACTACATTGATTATAGTGATAATTTATTATATTATCCTTATTTATTCTAGTAGAGGAGTTGAAATGTAGTTATTCAAAGCAATTTAATAGGAGAGTAAATATGAAAGAAAATAATAAAAATTTTCTTGATTTTATAAAATGTCACTTATTTTAGTAAAAACTAATTTATTTTAAAAAACACTCTGTGAGAAAAAGAGAGAGTATTAATTAACGTCAACGTGAAAACTTGTATTGTGGATCTTGTCAAACGACTACTCACTCTGACGCAAACATTCTTACTCCTAAAGTAAACAGCAATTAATTTTTCTTCGAGAAAATATATATAATTATTCTGGTTTCTCCTCTTTTGCTTCCTAAAAGTGGAACTTTTTTTCAAGAAAATGGAACATTTTTTATATATAATTGTTGTAATACTGTTACCACCAAATTATTATTGGCCTCTAGAGGCTCTGTCGAGCCGAGGTGGTTATAGGCTTTACATGCCACTAGTTAAACAAATCAACATGATTGGCCATTTTGCATGGCAAGCATGAAAGTGGAGCCAAATTGTATGGAGTGTACATGACACATAACAAGAAGTGGGTGGTTGATTCAATATAAAGTGAGAAGTTATTCAAAGACATGAAGCAGTAGTGACAAGAAAAGTGGAGAACATAGAGACCCAAGTTACTACTAAAGGCTATAAAAGGAGGAATGAACAAGAAGACGGGGATCCCAAAATCAACACAACTTCAATTATATTTGTCTTTACATTTATCTTTTCTTTGTCCAGTCTTAGTTTAGTCATTTACTTTCAAGTAACTAGGAGTAGAAGTAACTTAACATTATTTCATTGTACTTGTTCTTAGTATTAATGAAATACACCTTTGTTCTTCATTCACTCGTCTTCAATGAAAAGTCCTAGGCTTCTAGGCAACACAAACCCATCATCACAAATGATCGCTCTTGAGCTTGACCATTCAGGTCGGTGAGCCTCGGGACCTAAAAGGTGTATAACAAGTTTGGCGACCATAGTGAGAGCTTTATGGCGAGACATGAAACCAAAAGCTCATTTAATTATATAATGGAAGAAATACGCCATGAAGCAAAAATTCACAATGGTTTATGTGATACTTGTGCTAGAAAATTTAATTATCAGAAGATGTTCCGGAAAAGGCGTAACTGTAAGGACTCTAAGACAAAAAGTGTCAAGAGTCAAGTCAAGGGAGTGCTATAAAATTTTCAAGATGTTTATATGATAGATGAGCACTTGGCTGCTCCTGTGACCACACATATGACTCAAGAAATGGAGATTCCTGTGGCACAGAAAGTGGAAGTGATCACAACTACCATTCATAAGAATAAGGAGCCAAGTCACGTAGTTGTTTCTTTTAATGGAAATAACTTGGATTTTCTCAATGACAATTTTAATCTGGTGCCTGGTAGTGTGAACATTAATTGTTAACAAGAGGATGACACTTGTGAATTTTTTAATCCATATGGGTCTGAAGAATTTTGCTTGGCGGATGATGTATATGTTGGAATAACGACTTATATTAAAACATTTAAGCCAACAATATTTTGGCCTTCCAAAATGCTTCGAAT
>CAODLS010752382.1:0-14876 GCA_948243855.1 Flueggea neowawraea
TCTATACCAAAAATGAGATCCTACATCGCTCAAATGAACTCTACGCATAGATTAGACCGTATTTATGCTAATTTAGCTACTGATCATTATACACATACGTAGCCCCTGAAATTTTTCATATATATTCGTGACACATATATAAAAAAATTTTATGTTTTACACTTTGCCTAAATCCATTTCTAAATGCTTCAAAATAGCAGCACAGGAACATATTAAAATCTAAATGTTAACAGCCTCATCTATCAGTTCATATGTCTACATGATCAAATCGTGTTCCAATCTATATCAGACCTCTAAATACATGTTATAATGTATAATAAACATATATGAATGAATAAAAACACCTGCCACACTCCTAAGATGCAGATAGTGCAAGAGCCTAGAAATCAAAAAGCCTAGCTGATGTGCTTCTCCCTTCCTTTCTCTACCTCTCCTCTCTTGTTTTCTCTCAATTCAGATATCAAAATGTGCAGACAATGAGACCTGGAAGCTTACACTTTGTTCTCTAAGCATGAGAAGAAATCTGGTTAGGTGTCACCATTAGGTTCAGCCACATTGCACCCATTTGAAACATGTTTCATGTTCCTTGCATTCTGTTTACACCTGACATCCACTAATTCTTCTGATTTGTTTTTTTAATCATCCACTTAGACTATTTATAGAACTATCCTAATGTGTTTAAGAAACTACCTACTCAGTCCTCTCTCTCAATAATTCCACTTTTGACCCCTGATTCTGTTACAAGTAACCATTTTCTTTTACTCTCATAACACCCTTTAAATTATTCTAAAACCATCTAGAACATGTATCAATAATATACGCAATGCCCAAATGAATGCACAACTATGTACGTTATATGCGATGCATGCTCGTATCTATGAAATGTTGGTTACGGTCATCACGGGTAATAATTTTATTATTATGTAAACTTATGATTTTAAGAATGTCTGAATTTATATTTTCATTAATAACTTTTAAAATGGTTTTAATGTTTTTTGAGATATATTAATTTTGGTTCTGTTTTCTGAGGCTTGTGCGAGATGGGTCAGACTTTCATATAAGGTTTGTCTCGTACACCTGCCATGGTCCAAAAACTGGTTGTGACAAAGGTGGTATCAAAGTATTAGGCTTCATTTCGTCTCGGTCAGTTGTGGAGCCTAGGTATCTTTGATCGAGTCTGTTTGATTTGCCTCTGTATACTCTTTCGATTGTTATTATGGTATTGTGGTAATGGTCGACATTTTGTTTCTTCATATGCACTATGTTTGTTAGTTGCATTCATGGATATGGATTCACGTTCAGAGTCCCAGGTTTTGGCCGCCGCTGAGGCCGTTGATCATTTTGTAGCGGACCTGAGTGATTCACATAGTTATTTGGGGGTTGAGGCATCACCTCATTTGCTGCCGTCTTAGCGTGCCCTGTCGGTAGATGTTTTTGAGCGCATTTTGTAGCAAATCAGAGGGATTAGTCATTTGATTTCTATTTGGATTTGGTGTCACATTTTTGCTTGTGCACTAATCTTCATGAGATACTCTTCGTTAGTAGCACTCTTGTTAGAGGAGCTATGTTCGGTAAATTTTGTCTATGATCCCTTATTCTCTTTGGAGGATATCAATGGAGTTTGTAGTTGGAGATGTAGTAAGTCTGTAAATTGATTTGAGATTAGTATATTTGCAACTGAGGTTTCATGAGGTGATTTGAGGTTACCTTAGCAAAATTTTGAGATTTGTTATGTTAAGTGAACAAGGAGTTCATACTGGTTTGGAATCGAATTGCTATTGCGTTCGACTTATTTGTATTTTGGAGAATTTGAGAAAGTTGAGGAAACGTTTGATTTGTTATTAGGGGGCAGTAAATAATAAAGCTGATTTGAGATTTGATATGTCGTATTAACGAAGAATTCATGCCATGTGAGGCCGAGATTATATTATTTTTGAATTTGGTATTTGGGGAATTTGAGAAATAAGAGATTAAAATTTGATCTGCTCTTGAGAATATTTTGCGAGACTGATTCGAGATTCGATATCAGGAAATTAAATGGCACAATAAGACTGTTAAGCGCGGAGGAGCTTAACGATGTTGGTAAGTATGTTATATTGTGAAAATAACGGGTTAGTCTGCCAATATAATTGATGATAAGTTTATGAGATAAATTTTGTGGTTTATTGGAGTTAGATTTGTAAATATTTGATATCAATTTTCATGATATGTATATTGTTTGGTCTTAATTGAAGTGGAATAGTACTTGGAGTACTTAAGATTTTAGAATACTAAGACTATAGTTAATGGAACCATTTATGCATTTATTTGTCGTTATGAGAAAAGAATTAATAATTAACGTTTGGAAGTCAATCAAATTATTCAAGGAATTGTAATGAGACCGATATTTTGATCCTATTGACTTTGAGGATATTCTGTATATGATAATTGGAGGTTAATCCTAGAAGGTTTGGTGAGATAGCTTAATGATGACGGTAGTATGCAGTTATTGATTTCGCGATAAAATCATTTGGTGATTCCTTTTGACTTTGGAGACAAGTGCATGTATTAAGGATTAAAGAGATATGTAATTATTGATTTGGTGACGAATTCATGTGATGACTTCTTTGATTTCCTTAAATCATTCGATGATTTCTTGTACCAATCATTGGTATGATCATTTTTGTTAAGGATAACTTTATTTGAGGATATACAACCATGATAATAGAAGAGATATGAATAAGAATTGAGGAGTCGAGTTATAGTTTGACATATATGGTAAGTAATTATGATTTTGATATGATTTGAAGTTGGTTGCGAATATGCGGATTGACTTATGAGTTTGACTTGGTTGGATTATGACAATAGAGTATGGATGACGAACTCTTGGGGTGTACTTATGTCTTTGTTAATGACAAGGGTGGTATACTATTTGGTTTTCTTTGATTGCAGATAAATCAAATTTGAGTGGTGATTGGGTTTAAAAACTCAGGTTTGAAATATAGATTTCAGGCCTCGTTCGTTTGGGAATATATGCAAAAATTGGTAAGTTTGGTTTGATTGATTCTAGGAGATTGTGCTTTAACGGATCACTTTTCGAGCGCTTATGCTACTTCTGATAGTGACATTTGGACTTGTTCCACTTTCCTTAACCTCTGTGAGTGCAGATCGAGTTGGATATGTTTTTGTGTATCTAAACCAAGTATGGCTGCCAGAGCTTTCCATTTTGCAGTATGGCTCGCAGTTTGATATGTCTTTGTTCTTCTTTGTTATTTGGTCAAGTATCAGCACCCTCTATATTTGATCTTTGGAAAAGCATTGAATTTGTACTCTTGCATTTGATTCTTTGAGCTTTGGGTGTATATCATTGTTACCTTATGTCTTTGTATGTCTTTGTACGTTCTAGTGTCTCCAAAGTTATGAGGTATTCGACGTTTGGATTTGATGTTTGTTTAGGAGATTTTGAGTTTGACCAGGTTGGGTGTTGATTCATACCTTGGTGATTTATGTTAAGAATTTGGATTCGGCTTTGGTTTGGAGATTTGGATGCGATTTTGGACTTGATATATTTTGTTTTGAAATTCGAGGATGAATTTATTTTAAGGGGAAAAGTATGTAATATCCTGTACAATTCCGACTTATATTCTATAGCATTCCGACCAGTCCAAACTTATTTCTTTCAATTTCAATCCTATCATTTGGTGTTTGAGATGTTGATTGAGTGTTGAGGATGATTGGTGATGTTATTTTTGTAACGTCATAAGTTGCCAAGCCTCGTGAATGGTCTGGCAATTCTTCGGAAGCGAGGCAAAACCAAGGAAGGCAAAATAGTATGCCTTTCGTACGTTAGTCAAGAAATAACGTATGTAAGCAATCCTTACATACGTAAGGTTAAATATTACGTACGTAAGGTGCTGTTTTTGCACCTAACATTTTTCTCTTTGTCTGATGTATGTGAGATGGGTTTTTGAATGATTCCCGTACGTGAGATGAAAAGTCACGTACGTGAGGACGGGTTTTAAGCTTCAAAAAACGATTTTGAACCTGATAATGTACGTGAGCTTGCTTTTGACGTACATTAGCTTGCTCCTCACGTAATTTAACATTGATTCATGTAGATGAGCTTGTATTTTCTACAGATACTCGAACCCCAATTATACTGTCTGTTATTCCCATTTTCATCTCTCTCACACTTTGATCGATTTTCCACTTTCCCATTGCTTGCCCAACGTTCCTAATCATCTTTGGAGGTAAGATTATCATTCTTTTATTGTTTTTGATTCCTCTTTCATGCTTTTGAATCATGGTTTTGTATTTGGACGAGTTCAACTAATTTTTCAATTATTGGATGATTTGTGATGTTCTGATGTTAGAGGATGCTTGCGTGGGTTATATAAGACTTAGATGAACTTATTTCAAGCCTTGAATGATGAGATTTGATCAGTTATTATGTGGGCTAATGGTTAGGTTCGGTTTTGGCAGAATTGATGTGGATTTTGAGTTGTTTTGGGGAAACCAATTACAAATTTGAGTTCCTGAGGTTGTTTAGAGCCAATATGGGTTTTTATAATCGATTTTTTTTATCGATTGAATTGAAAGTTGGATAGTTTGTGTAATTTGCCGATTGGAGGACCATTTGGGTAATTTGGCAATTAAGGGCCAAATAAGATTTTGCACACGTTAGCGCATTAATTTGAATATTTTGGGGGGGGGGGGGTTGGAGGATTAATTAATGGTTTTTGGATATTATGGATTTATTTATTTATTTGGAATACTTTGGGGACTGAAGTGCAATTTTGCATAGGTCGGCGGACCAAAATGTAATTTTACAACATTATTGGTTTTTGGGCTTAGAATGATATTGTTTGAAATGGATATTCAGGGTTTTTGAGGCAGCATTTGCATATCATGCATTTTGGTACCGCCAGAGTTCCAACATCATGTCTTTGATCTTGCTTTGATAATTTTTCAGCTTCGTGTTCCGGTCAACGAGGTTGACCAACCACCTGTGGAGCTTGACTGGGCCATTCGACTTGGATTTTCATGTAAGTGAAATGGCAGATTCAGACACATAGGCTGTGTCTTCTAAATCTATATTGTTTTTGTTGTGTCTGGACCTTCACATGTAATCTGAAATTTCTAAAGGATGGGAAATCCTAAAATTTGACTTACATGGAAAAATCTGCTCTAAAATTTATTACATTTTCTAATAAATGTTTCGTTGAAATTTGACGGTTTTGGAAATAAATATTATATTTTAATATTTATTATGGTTTTGGTAATAAACCATTTGTTTTGAATTTTACGATATTCGTTATTTAGAAAATGTTCTGAAGTATTTTGGAATTTTCCCTCTGAATATATTTTGGAAAATATTATGCTCTGTAATCATTTATTTTGGGAAAACTAAATATTATTATTTGGTAAATATATTTTGGGAAAATAGATAGGAATTTTGGTAAATGTTTGAAAGGAAAATCTTTTGGCTATTTCATCTTCCGAAAACTAAATGTTTTATTCAAGATAAATATTTAGCTAATTTGAATAACTATTTGTTGTATGCTTTGTTTGCGAAGGATTTCGGAAATGAATTTTGAAAACTATTATTCTGTATATAATGTGTATGCATATGTACACTTATATCTGCATGTGGTATTTTCGAACCGTTTTCAAAACAGTCTTTGTGAGAAACTTACCAGGCCATCTGGAGCGTCATTTCCTCACTAGGGTTCTTATCCCTTTCTTTTCCTGTCTATTTTTTTCTGTACCCTTAATTGCAGGTGATTTTTGTTAATTGCGATCGATCATCATTCAACACCTGGGTATTCTACAGTTGTAGTCAGCGCCCTTTTGTTCGGGCTCAGTGATTTATGTTAGTAGCTCCACACCGGTTTACTTGTGGGTGTTTGACTATATGTATTTATCTAGTATTTAAATATGATTTCCAATTTGGTAATAATTTTATTATTATGCAAATTTATGATTTTAAGAATGTTTGAATTTCTACTTTTATTAATAACTTTTAAAATGGTTTAATGTTGTTTGACATATATTAGTTTTAGTTATGTTCTCCGAGACTTATGCGTGATGGGCTGGGCTCTTACAGACGGTTTATCTCGTACGCCAGTTATGGTCCAAAAACGGGTCATGACATTAGCCTTCTGTGCGGTATTCGTCGAACTTAAAGCACATAAAAGGCTGGTAAGGCTAGCATGAATACAAAAGTTTGTGAGAAATTCGGCTCTCACTATAAACATAGTGAAAAGTGCAAAAAGTACTAAAGCTATCCTAAATACAAATGCTTGTAAGAAATTGAACTTTCAATAAAGGCATCTAACAAGCCACCAAAACATGAGTATAAATACTTGCGAGAAATTGGACCTTCACATAATTAAAACATCTAGGGAGTAAAAATGCTGACAAAAAAAAGGACTCTCACCAAAACCTGAGAAGAAAGATTTAGGAGCTATTGAGCCCTCATGTGTTTGCAACTTTTAGTGAGTATAAAAACTTACGAGAAATAGGACTCTCACCAAAACATGACTAGAAAGACTTGCGAGAAATTGAACCCTTGCCTGATTAAAATGTTTAGAGAGTAGAAAAACTTATAAAAAATTAGGCTATCACTAACATGTGAGTATAAATGCTTGTGACAAAATCGAGCACTTACGTGATTAAGACATTCAGTGCGTAGAAAAGCTTGCTAGAGATTCAACATTCATTGTTAATGAACATAGTAAAGTCCAGAGAGGTGATGATATACAGTCAAGTAAGAAGCCAATGAGAGTGTCAAAGAGTAAACTCACATAAATTTGTTAGAGTAAATGCTAAGGCAGAAGGTTGTAAACAAGCGAAGAAACAACACAAACGATTTATAGTGGTGATAAACTTTCATTTATACATATTTGTATCATTGAATCATTTTTTTGTTATTATTCAAGGGTTATAGGTGAGTTTTGGTACTTTAATTGTTTATATTTCCCTTTTTAGGTAATGTGATGGTGTCTTAAAGGAATTGAACAAAAGCAAGTGGAAAAGGAGCTCAAATGACAACTTTTGAGGCTTACAAGACAAGACACGGTCGTCTTTAATGATGACACGGGTATGTAACTTCTTATTGTGTCTGTGTGTGACCATTGTTGAACAAAGTTTGGTCTACATGAAAATTTCCTCTAAGTTTTGATGATTTAACAAAACAATTGAAAAAATTAAGCTATGCACTTTGAGAAAGATGAAGCAATTCTAAAGTGTTCTAAAATGGATACAATTTGACTAATGACATATACTATGCATGCAGTACCTTGTAAATCAGAAGACAAAATGGTCCAATTCTCTATTGTGCACATTAGACAAGATGGAATCGACGTAGTAAAGAGGAAAATGATTCAAGTGACATAATATGCGCGCAGTATGCAATACTATGTGCGTAGATGAGTCTTGACACCAAACTGGAAAGAAATATGTGCGGAGAAAGAAAGAGCTACATTCCGAAGAAGATTCTTGCTATGCACGTAGTAAGAGATACTATGCGCGTAGACGGGTATGACAAGCTGTTTCCAGTAGACGAAAAATTTTGTTATGTTGTGTCAGATATTCAATAAGAGAATATTTACTGGCAGATCGGATTACGTCAGAAGATCATGTTCTATGCACGTAGAACCTGTGCTACGCACGTAGAACTAGATGAGCTAGACTATGCGACAAATCTGAGACGCTATTCGGGAATTTCGAATTTGAATATTCCCTGACACCATATGACACAATCACGTAACAAATCGAAGGTGTAATTTTGGAGGTCCGTCTATGCTCGTAGAAGAAAATGCAATGCACGCAGAACTATAGTATTACGGTCGTAGTACAAGTGTTCATCACACAGTATACTCCAGGTTTTTTATTTAATCAAACAGTGGATACTGGACCTCATACTATGTACATAGAAGAGAGTTTGCAGCGCGTAATACTCTGATGGAAATGGACACTACGCACACACTCCGTATAGTATGCGCATAGTAAAGACTAAGGTCAATAATTTTAACAAGTTGTAGTTCTCTCACAACGGATTGTTTGAACCCCACAATGGCTATTTCTCATAGAGTGGCTATAAATAGGCTTCATCAGTCAAGAGGCAAGTAAGAGATCAGTTTTTAGAGTAGGCCCAAGCTTTGCAAATTTTATTCTTAACTTTCTCTCTCTAAGTGTTTTCTAGTTCTTACACCACAGTAAGATTTTGTGTTTCTATTTGCTTTTAGATTTGGTGTGAGAATATTATTCTCATTCTATTAAACCTTGTGTAATCAAGCTTTGGTGGTCAAGCTTGTGGGTAGAATAGGTTTGCTTGTTTATTGTCTTTGAAAACAAGTAGGTGTTGATTTTGTTGTTGAGCCAGTTAAAAACAAGCAATTGAAAAGGTTGTCTTGTGAGCCTGAAAAACAAGAGGTTGTAACAGTTTGCCTCCACCCGCAAGTGAGGAAGAGCTAGTGGATTGAAATTCCCTAGTTAATGCTAGATGAGTGGACGTAAGTCAAGGAGAACTGAACGACTATAAATCTTGGATTTGTCTATCCCTTATTTATTTTAATTTTGATTTCTGTGGTTGTGTGTTGGATTTAGTTATCAACTTTTTTTATTCAAAATATTGCCAAAAGTTTTAAAAAGCTTTTATACTTAGCAAGAAATCTAACTCACCCCCTCTTGGATAGCCATATTGGGATTACAATTGGTATCAGACCTAAGGATCAATATTTTAAGGTCTAACATCCTTGCATATAAGATCCAAAATGGCATCCATGGGAGATATATCTAAATACAAAGGTTTGGCTACTAACCAAGATCCTTTCTTTGATGGAAGTGACTATGTTTATTGGAAGACAAGAATGATGGTCTTCTTAAGGTGTGAAGCTGAAGAAGTATGGGATGCAGTATAGATAGGTCCCTATATTTTTGTGAAGATAGTAGATGGAGAAGAAATTTTGAAACCAAAAGTTGAATGGATAGACCGTGACAAATAGATGGTGCGATACAACAACAAGGCTATGAACATCTTATTTTGTGCCTTGAGCAAAACACAATTCAACAAGATCTAGCAATGTTCTACTGCTCATGAGATTTGGAGAACCTTGGAGATCACATATGAAGGAACATCCCAAGTGAAGGAGAACAAGGTCTCACTTCTTATGCAAAAGTATGAGCTTTTTAAGATGAAAGAGGGAGAAGGAATCCAAGAGATGTTCGATCGCTTCAATGACCTTCTAAATGGATTGAAAGCTCTTGGCAAGACATACTCAAACTCAGAGCTTGTAAGAAAAATCTTGAGGGCATCCAAGAAAGATGCAATTCTTAAAGCAAATGACCTGAACAAGCTATCATTGGAGGAATTACTTGGATCTCTTCTCACTCATGAGATGGGATTGTATGAAGATGAAGAGCAAGGATCCAAAAATGACCAGAGAAGAGGAATAGCACTAAAATCTAAGGTGTTGAAGATTCTAAAATTGAAGAGGAAAGTGAGGGTGATGATGATGAAATTGTAATGTATGCGAGAAGATTCAAGAGGTTCGTGAAGAGGAACAAACCATGAAAGAAGAACAAGAATCAAAATAGTAAAGATGAGCCAAAGAGGAATTCAAGATGGATTGTAAGAAAGAAAGCTCAATCATTTGTTACAATTGCAATAAACCGGGCCATGTCAAACAAGAGTGTACTCTTCCCAAGACATTTTCAAAATATTCAAAGAAGGGAAAGGCCATGAAGGCAACTTGGAGCGATAGTGACGAGTCAAGCTCGAATGAAGATGAAGAGATAGAGGAGATGGCAAACCTATGTTTAATGGCCAAAGAAGAAGATTAATCAAGTGATGATGATGAAGAGGTATATGACCTTTACACTTTTGATGAATTACAACATGCTTTTGATGATTTAAGCAGTAAATTTGAGGAACTTGGTGGTTGACATATTGATAAACGCTTATTTATGCATGTTTCAGTGTGTAATTCTATATTGTTTTAAATATAAACTGTGTGTTTATCATGGTTTTTGGTTCTTTTATTACTTCTCTTGCATTTTTCATGTCAATTGGTGATGCTTTGATGAAGAGGGGCAAGACCAAGCCAAAACCGAACAAAAACCAACAAGTTCAAGCATTTCACACTACTAAACGGCCTGGGCAGCCCAAGACACGGCCATCTCTTGGGCTATGTAGTGTAAAAAAAATGAATTAAAAAAGACACGACCTGGGGAAGCTAGGACACGGTCGTGTACTGTTCTATGTTCGTCCAGATCATATTTTTTAGGGATTTTAAAGTGTGAAAACCCTTCCCAAAAGATAAATTCGACATTCTAAAGGCCAAATACGTTCAGTTAGGGTTAGGAAACATTGGGAGCACAAGGAGAACTCAACTATCTTCAAGATCAAAGAAATCAAGCGGGACATTGGAGAAATCATCATGGGTTATCTTTCCCTCTCAAGGTTTTCTTTTAATCTTGTTGTCTCTCACTCTAAGGAGTGTCCTGGCCATGTCTTGAGGTGTCTAGGTTGTGTCTTGAATTATTTAGTTGTGTCTCACTCGTTTTGTACCCAATTTGACCATATTCGCCTTCAATCTTCATAACAACGTCCTCATTGCTTCCCACAACTTTTCATCTTCATTTTATAACACTCCGATTTCATGTTTTATTATGTAATTGAATGTTATATTCAAGGGCACATGATGTTTTCTTTTGTTGTGTTTTATTTCTGTCACTTGTGTTTTGGTTGTGTTCGTTTGCAAGACTCTAACAATTTTTGGGACTTCCTTGAAAATGGATTGATCTTGATGATTGCTCGTGTGAATTCTACCCAAAAATTGTTAGAGTCTTGCAAACGAACACAACCAAAACAAAAGTGACAGAAATAAAACACAACAAAAGAAAACATCACGTGCCCTTGAATATAACATTCAATTACATAATAAAACATGAAATCAGAGTGTTATAAAATGAAGATGAAAAGTAGTGGGAAGCAATGAGGATGTTGTTAAGAATTATTTAGTTGTGTCTCACTCGTTTTGTACCCCAATCCATTTTCAAGGAAGTCCCAAAACTTGTTCTTTTCATTCTTTACCTCAATGTTCTTATTGTTAATGCTTGTTTCATTTTATGCATTGGGGACAATTCACCGTTTAAGTGTGAGGTAGGCGTTTAAATTTTTTTTTGATCAAGTTCCTGATATTATGGTTGTGAGATGTATGTTATGTGATAATGTAGATAGGTTGAATAGTTGAGAATCTTTAGTATGCATTTGTTATTACGAGGTTAGAATTGCATATCTTGAATCCACACTAGTTTGTAGCTTGTGATCAAATTTCCCTTTTTGACTTTTCCTCCCTCATTTTTAATGCAATGGTTAACTTTAAATGAATTTGGGCATAATTATTGGATACAAAAATGAACAAAAAAGGGTTGCTCTTGACTTGCTTGAACCTAAACTGGGCTAAGTAAATGGGGCTCGACACCTACTACGCTGTCTTTAGACATGAGCATGCAAAGCACTGCTACGAGGGGTTTTCTTAGTAACCGGGAGCACTCATCACCAATGGACGGTTTTTGCGTCAAACGGAATATCCTGAGTAGTGAAAATTGAAATAAGTGCAAAAGAGGCACAAAGTCGAACTCGATATTTACTGATTGTGTTTGTAGCAATGCAAGTCATTGAGCTAGTTGAATCTATATATATAGAAAGATTAGTTTAAATGTTTCCCAACATGCTAAATTCCACATATGTTAACTGAATTAATGAGTTAGATAGGTGGTCGAATCAAATCGGTTAATTTGGCTATGGAGCTTGACTTGTGTGTGGTTTGGGGAGTCAATTTGAGTCAACTAGTACCCTATGCATAGTCTAGATTCTCCATTGTCCAATTTATCTTCGTTGGCACGTAACATGAAGTCCATGCCATCATATTGAGCGGTTGGTTAGATTATTTCGTTCCTCTTATCTTACTTCATTATTTGCTTGAGGACAAGCAAAATCTTAAGTGTTGGGTAGTTTGATAAACGCTTATTTATGCATGTTTTAGTGTGTAATTATTTAGTGTTTTAAATATAAATTGTGCGTTTATTATGGTTTTTGGTTCTTTTATTGCTTTTCTTGTGTTTTTCCGGTCAATTGGTGATGCTTTGACGAAGAGGGGCAAGACTGAGCCAAAACGGAACAAAAACCAATAAGTTATGGCGTTCCAGACTACTAAACGGCCTGGGCAGCCTAAGACACGGCTTGTTTCGTGTCCTTCCAGATCGCATTTTTTCGGGATTTAAAAGTGTGAAAATCCTTCCCAAAAGATGAATTCGACATTCTAGAGGCCAAATATGTTCAGTTAGGGTTAGCAAACGTTGGGAGCACAAGGAGAACTCAACTATCTTCAGGATCGAAGAAATCAAATGAGAGATTGGAGAAATCATCATGGGCTGTCTTTCTCTCTCTAGGTTTTCTTTTAATCTTGTTGCCTCTCTCTCTAAGGATATGAACTAAGCCTTTTTGAGCATCTAGATGTGATCAATCATAGACTATTCTTGTGATTTATATATGTCATTCATTCAGTTATTCATGAAATTTAGATTCAATTATGATTGTTTATTATTTAATTATTGAGTTGATTGTTGTGCGCCTTTTGATTCAACTATTGATTCATGCATAGGTAATCGAGAGATTTCTTGTACGATAGATCACTCATAATTGGAAGGAGTTGCATGCAAACCTAGAGATAGGTCGACATAAATTATCCAGATTAGGGTCAAACCTAATAGTGAAATTCACATAACGGTAAAGGTACGTTAGGTGTTTTAACTACGAAGAGATTTCGGTTAATCGACCTAGTCATTAGACGTTAAATAACTCGAGAGAGAGGTTACTATATCGTAGGAATTTACACGATGCAACTTTCTAAATAACTGTTTGATTAACGAAACATTTTCACTTGGTTCAGTCTAGGGGGATTTAGCGTCTTGGTGCTGCTTTCCATCGATTGTTTTTGTTCACCTTTAGTATGTGTGTTGGTTCTGATTTGATAGTTTCTTATTTATTTATTAATTGAACTGGTAATTCGTAGGTTAGATAGCAAAATTGAGGATAGTAACTAATAATTTTAGCCTCTGAGGGATATGACACTCGATACTCATCGGACCACTAGCTATAGGCGATAGGTGCACTTGCCTTAGTTTGTAGGTGTAGGCCGGCGGATTGAAAAAGAGTTTTTCAAAACTTGAAACTAAGGTGAAAGCCGTAGAGAAGGAAAATGAGGTTTTAATGAATGAAAAATCTGTTTTGAAGAAAAGTGTTGATGATTTTTCATCCATTGCCGTAAAGCTAACAAATGGAAAGGAAAACCTTGAGAAACTTTTAGGTTCTCAAAGATAATCCTTATCCAAGAATGGCTTAGGCTATATTCCTTTTTCAACTAAAAAGACTTCAAAAACAATTTTTATAAAACAAGGATTTTCAAAGGATGATGAATGTTCTTATTGTGGCATTAATGGTCATTATGGTTACTCTTGCAAATTGAGGAATCTTAGGTATGTTGGGGTTAAACGGATTTGGCTTCCAAAAGAAACAATCTTACCAAACTTAGTAATTACTAACCAAAAAGGACCCAAAAAGGCTTGGGTACCAATTTCAAAAGTTTGATATGTCTTTGTAGGTATGTATGAGAGCTAAGACCAAGAAGAACATGTGGTATCCTGATAGTGGTTGCTCTCACCACATGACAGGAAACAAAGCCATGTTCTCAACTATTTCATCTAAAGATGGAGGATATGTTACCATTGGTGATAATGGTAAAGGTAAGACAATTGGAGAGGGTAAGTTTGGTAAGTCCCCTAATCCTACCATTGATGATGTTTTGCTTGTAAATGGCTCAAAACACAATTTTTTTGCGTATAAGTCAGTTTTGTGATAAAAAAATGCAAGGTGGTTTTTGAACCAAATATGTGTGTTGTATATGATGAAAATGATTGTGCCTTATTTGTTGGTTCTAGACATAATAATATATATGCTATTGACTTGTTTGGTTCAAAAACTTTCAATGAAAAATGTCTTGTTAGTGTAAATGATGATACATGATTTTGGCATAGAAGGTTAGGGCATGCTAGCATGCACATCATTTCAAAGCTTTTAAGAAAAGATTTAGTAAAAGGTTTACCAAAAATCATATTTGAGTAGGATTTAGTGTGTGATGCATGTGTTAAAGGAAAGCATTCAAAATCATCTTTTCAAAGCAAAAATTTGATTTCTAGCACAAGACCTTTAGAGCTTTTACATATGGACTTGTTTTGTCCCTCTAGCACTCTAAGCCTTGGTGGAAAAGCTTATTGTTTTGTGATTGTTGATGATTATTCATTTTACGTGGGTTTTCTTCTTAGCACATAAAAATGAAACTTTTCATACATTTGCATCGTATTTAAAAGAGTCCAAAATGAAAAATGCTACACCATTTACTCCATTAGGAGTGATAGAGCTGGAGAATTCTCATGTGAGTCAGTTGAATCCTATTATGAGGAGCATGGTATTTTTCATAATTCTTCTGCTCTAAGGACACCTCAATAAAAATGGAGTTGTGAATACAACATTCTATGTAGTGAATAGGGCTCATATTCATTCCATATCTAAAAAGACTCCTTATGAGATGTGGAAGAGTAGATTTCCCAACATATCTTATTTTCATACTTTTGGTTGCAAATGTTTTGTCCACAATAATGGAAAGGAAGCCCTAGGAAAGTTTGATGCTAAATCTGATGAGGGTATTTTCCTTGGTTATTCATCAATTATTAAGGCATATAGAGTCTTTAATAAAAGACTTGAGAAGGTTGAAGAATCAATCCATGTCATTTTTTATGAAACTAACCATGCTTCTTCTAGAATTGTTGAT
>CAODLS010752388.1:0-10581 GCA_948243855.1 Flueggea neowawraea
CGGATAGAGAATAAAATTAACAAACAGGTTACATTTGCTAAGAGAAGAAATGGGTTGCTAAAGAAAGCTTACGAACTCTCAGTTCTTTGTGACGCTGAGTTCGCTCTCATCATTTTCTCTAACCGTGGCAAGCTCTATGAGTTCTGTAGCAGTAGTAGGTAAGCATATTATTAACATATATGCTTTTCTTCATATATATTTTTTGTTTCTACTACCTGATGCATTTCCTTAATCAAGTTTTGTATGTTTACGTTTGTTTTTAATGAAATTTATGTGCAAGATCTGTGCTTTTGAAGAACTCATTTGTTAAAATTAGCTGCTTTAAGGGTTTTAGTGGCTTTCACGGTTGAAGATTGCTTCTTTTTCCCTCTTTCTTTAAACAAGCTGCTTGACTTTTATTTTCATGACTAGGTTTGTTGATTGTTGCAATTTTATGTGAAATTGTGCAAATTTTTTGATTGATCTTATGAAGATAGAAGATCTACTTTCTTTACCTATTCATATTAGTTATTAAATAATTTCATGAAAATTTAGGTTTTAAGCATTAGTGCTTATGTTATGTGAGCTAAGTTTTAATAAAATTTCATCTTTTTAAGAATATTGCTAAGATCTATACTTTTGAAGATTGCTTTGTTTCTGATCAGGTGAAATCAAATCCTGACCTTGGAGTGTTGTTTCTGTAGAAACATCTAGGGTTGATAAAGATAATTAGTGGGTAACTAACTTTGAATTTAGTATTTATAAATCTAACCTTGAATAAAGTTTAATTATTACAAAGCTCATTAAATATTGAGAGTCATCAATTCACTGTTAAGATTTGATGCAGACAATGATGTTTTGCAGTAATGTAATGAAACTATGAAAGTCTGCTGGTTCTTATGGTGCAATAAAAGAACTGTTCGAGAGAGAGAGTGTTGGCTGCTCCTTTCTCTTCTAAAGCTGCAAATTATGGAAACCCTAAAAAGGTTTTAAAGAAAACCAAATCAACTGGTTGTTGATATTTCTTTTTGTTTCTTTCCAAATTCTTTTTAAATATATATTCTTGAAGGAAAATATTTGTCTTATTAATTAAATGATAACAAATAAAATTTGACAGGTTCATGGTATCTGCACATAAGTCCCATCAGACACAAACCCTAAAATAATATACTAAAAGATGAACTTGGATTAATTGCCAGCACCTCTTTGTCTTTTTGAACAAGTCTGCAATGGCTGTGTACGATTATAAGAAGAGAAAAGGCTCTCTCTTTCTTTTTTCTTTCCTTTGAACCTTAAGTCCTTATAATGTCTTCCTAAATTTCATGGCTTTGCTTAATTAGTTCATCATGTTATTCGTTTTGGCCTTCAAGATTTCTAAAAGTACTTTCACGGATGTCTTTTATTTAATTAATAGGTTTGAAATGTCCTGAATTTTCTATTTATATTAATTTTTTGAACAAGTGTGTGGGTACTATGAGTCGTTCTACCTTGTGATCTACATGAGAAAGTGTGTTGATTTAGTGTTATATTTCGCTGTTGCGTATTAGTTAGATTGTAGTTGTAGATTTTAAGCTCAAATTTGCCACCTTCATAACCAAAGGAAAGTAATGCCTTTGGGTGCCATTTTAACTTATATTTAAGTTCCTATAGTTTGGATAATTTTTTTCTACAATTAGATGATTGCAGGAACTTCTGTAATCTTCTTTATTAAAATGCAAAATTCTTTATCAATGTAAGACAATCCCTAAAAAAATTTAATATATAAATAAAAATTATTAATTAATTAGTAATCACAAAATTATAAATTTTAATAAATAAACATTGTACCTTACTAAAGAAGGTTGCAAGAACTCCTACAATCATTCGGTTGTAAGAAAAATTATTCAATCATCCCTATAGTTATTGGTAAGAAAAAAAAAGTTTCCTGTAGTTTTGGGCATTGATATATGTAGTCCTCAAATAAAAAAGGTTAATCTCTCCATCTTTTGCATCTCTAATCCACTACTTTGGTGGATTAGACAATAAAATTACTATTTGATAGATAAAAAAAAAGTTTAATATTTTTTTTGGTGGAGTAGGTTTGGGTTAAACTTTAATTAATTTTAACTATAATTAAATCGGGTATGGTATTTTTGATTGTCACACTTGTAATTCTACAGAAGTGGATCATTTCTACCTGTTTGCTTAGGTAATGTTTACACGTTCTTGAGTGCCTTCTTGAGAGTATGTCTAGATGTCATTAGAGAGAGGCCAAAAGTAGTACGATTTGTTCAATTTTTGTAAAGATAAGGCTACCATTGAAAAGTTTTTTTTTTTAATTTGGATAATCTTCTGAAAAAATTAAAGATCATTTCTATAATCTTATGTGTCTTCAAGCTTGGATTCATTAGCTTGTCTGTAGATTCTTGATTCAAAGTTTAAAGCATCAATACGTTCTGATTCTAACATTACTTGCACTTCTACATTGTTTTGAAATTTGAATAATAACAAACCAACATATCTATACGCATCCTTTGTTTGTAGCATCATTACATGTTGAGTGACGTAGTGAGGGACGGACAGAAAGGGGCCATGGGTTCCGTGACCCTCGGCGCCGACGAAGTCTTACATATATAATTTTATTATAATAATTTTTAAGTTCTTAAACTTAAAAAATAAATAATTAAACTCTTAATTTGATCATCGTTCATCCGCTTACCACTAATCTCATTGCCAACTTCTGTGGTGTCATTCAACAGTGTCTCTAACTAAAAATAAAAATAATCTTAGATCTATAGTGTTTCTTTGTTGGGTAGTTTGTTATAATCTTTGTCCCAAATCTTAACCATTATTAGTTACCAGCTATTGGTTGAGTATTTTGTCTTTGTAAACCTGATAATCAACCACACAAAGGCAGATTTTTTGGGTGGTAGTTAGTACTAGAGATATTAGTAATTTTGGTTTAATATATATACTGTTTTATCTTCCCAAACAATATATATATATCAACAAAACAAAAAATAATTTCTATAATACAAGACTAATTGAAAAACTTATCAAAAATGGAAACACAGAATAAATATTCAAAAATACAATAGTTTAACCGCATATTGACTACACGTCAGAAAGTTGACCGTGCTTTGACCACTCTCTTTAAGTCAGCGTGAACGAGTACAACTCGAGTACATACTAGAGTTAATGAACTTTTGACCAAAAAAAAAAGTATATATGGAGAACAACTCGAGTACAAAAAGAGAATAACACGAGTATAACTAGAGTAACAACAAAAATGAAACTCCTTTAACTAGTATAACTGAGTACATGTGGAGAACAACACGAGTACAACTAGAGTCACAACAAAAATGAAACTCTTTTGACTAATATAACTGAGTATATGTGAAGTACAACACAAGTACAATACAATGAGAACAAATCGAGTTATTTTTTTCAATTTTTTGATTATTATTTGGATGAGAGCAAAGAGATAAAATACGAATACAAAACGAGTACAAACCAAATTTAAATACTATTTTAGTTAACTTTGGTCCTTTTTGTTGTGTAATTTCGTTGCATTGAACTTTCAATTTCTTAAATTTTTTTCCAAATATTGGTCCTTTTTGTTAAGGGTGTAGCTAGGATCCTGAAAATAAATTTAGATGAGTACAGGATGAGTACAGAATGAGTACAAATCAATTTTTTTTTAAATTTAGTGAACTTTGGTCCTTTTTGTTAGAGGTGCAACTAGGATTTTGAAACACTAGATGCCACCCCTCTCCACTGCCACTCTCTCTACCCTGACCACGCCTCTTTATCCCCCTCTCACTCTCGTAGCTCCCCTCTACCTAGATCTCTCACTCTTTCTCTCAATCGTCCTTGCGTCGCCTTTTCTCTCCAGATCAGGTAGAATCACATCACATTCGTTCAATTTCGTCGATGAAAAAGAGAGCCGAGGAGGGGGAGGACAAAGTAGGAGGAAGGAGTAGATCATGGAGAAAAGAGAGAGAAAGGAAAGTCAAAGACACGAAAGGAGAAAAGAAGTGAAGAGAGAGAAGGAAGAGAGGGAGGCAGAGGAGTAGAGCAAGGCGGAGGAGGAGAAGAAGATGGTGGCAAAGACGATCCGGTGGAAGAGTCAGAGAGTAGAGAGAAAGAGGCATAGAAAGGAGAGAGAGGAGAAGAGAGAGAAGAGAGAGGGAGGAGAGAAAGATAAAAATTGAAAGAAAAAAAGAATATAAATAGTGTGGTATTAGGGAAATAAAAAATAATATTGTTGTGTATTAGAAAACATAATTGATTGGGTTGTATTTCTGAAATCAAAATAAGAAAAAAAGATATGGGGTGTAATTTCCTCATATATATATATATGAGAAAGGCTTCACTTACTCTAAGAGTAAGTTTTTTACACTTGCTCTTTATCCTCACCATTCATTGCATTTATATTTAATGGTAAGGATTATATTCAAGAAAAGAAGTTACATCGACCATTAGATTTAGATATAATGAATGGTGGAGATGAAGAGTAAGTTTAGAGTAAATAGAGCATAATCCATATATATATATATTAAAATTTTTTGCCTCCAAAATTAGTAGTCCTGATCCATCACCAGAACTAGGCATTAGCAATTGGAGTATTGGAGTGTTTTTAGTTAATGAATCATATATATGGATACTGAAAATACAAACAAATTAATTTTCTTTTGTTTTGTTTTCTTTCATGGGAAACAAATTACTATTAGTTAATTCACCAACTCATCCATGCACACCTTTAGAAATGATATATTATGTATCTCCAAATTATGCATTAGACATTTAGTATTGAGGGCTTTGGTTTATTCTTTTCTTAGTCAGATGGTTCAAGTTTGAGATTTAAATATGAAAAAGATTTAAAATTTAATAGAGAGAGTTTTACTATTCATGTGGGTTTTGTCTGGCTTGAATCGAATTAATTACATGTAAAAAATATGAAGATATCAAGTGGTTCAATAATAATAAAAAAATATATATTTCACTATCTCTATCTTAAGTCAGCTTAGCTGAGTTGAGGGTAAGATAACACTACTAATTTATCGAGTTAGTTTAACAGAGTTGGCATTAGATAATTTTCTTTTTTTCTTTAGTAAATGAAGTTTTAGCATTATATTCAAATAGATTTCATTTGACTAAATGTGATTAATTAGGCATATTAATTGTTGTAAACAATTTTTTTTCTGTAGCAGCATGATGAAAACTCTTGAAAGGTACCAGAAATGCAGTTATGGTGCATTGGAAGCAAATCAACCTGCAAATGAGACACAGGTCAGTATCAGCACCTTTGGCTGTGATTTTATTGCATCAAAACACATTATCTTAACCTGTCAACTCTAAAAAAAAAAAACACATTATCTTATGCAAATATAAAATTAATTAAAACTTAAGTTTATCATTTCTTTTATTCTTCAAAAAAAAAAGATTATCATTTCTTTAGCTAAGCATATTAAACACTTAATTGATCAGGATGCCTTCATAAAATAAAATTTATTCTTATTACTATTTTTTATTACAATTTTTCACATTTTTATCACTTACATAAGTAACAAAGTTTAAAACTTAGTAAAAATGCAATTAAATTTTTTAAACTGTTATCATTTTTATCATAAATTGATTTTTTAAATTAATAAAGCTTTGCTTATGCATTTAAAAAAAACAACCTAATATAAAAGCAACTCATCATCGCTCTAATTCATTCAATCATAGTTAGGGTTTAAGTTTGAACATGGTTAATAAGCAGTTGAGAAATGAATGAATGAAAGAGATCGAGGTTATAGAGGAGAAAGTAGCTTTAGGTCATTAATTTTATTATTAAAAACTAACAACTATTCTGAATATTTGTAATTGTACAGAAAAACTACATCGAGTATCTGAACCTGAAATCCACTGTGGAGGATCTGCAACGTTCTCAGAGGTATGTGCTTTTCTTTTGATGATAAACTTATATTGCTAATAAATAGAAAATTAGCCTAATGATTGGTACGTTTTTTTTCTTCAATAAACATACAAGATATCTCTAAATATTTGAATATATATTGCAGGAACCTTCTGGGGGAAGATTTGGGCTCCTTGAATTCCAAGGACCTTGAGCACCTTGAGAGTCAACTGGAATCGTCTTTGAAGCAAATTAGGTCAACAAAGGTAGTGTAATACGAACTATATATCGTATTTTTTATATCATTTTATTTGTTTTTATTAGAAATCAAACTCTCAATCTCTTAGTGTTAAAGTAAGTACTTCAAAACTATAAGGCCATCGATATGAGCTATATGTAGATGAAACACATATACTTTTGTTAGTGTTTTCATTTCAAATATGCTTCCAAGTATTATAAGTATTGTACTTCAAGAAAAAATAATAAAACAAAGAGTGAGAAGGCAAAATTTTGATTGAACTCACTTTATAAATTTCATTCTTGCAACTTTAATTGAACTTGATTTGTTTTCTGCCTTTCAGACTCAAGTTTTGCTAGATCAGCTAGCAGATCTTCACAACAAGGTATGTATATCCCATTGCATGATTTAAATTTTGCCTATACCAATCACATTTTATGCGCCTAATATACTATGTGAGGCTTTTTTTTTTCTTAAAAAAATTCTGGTGGAGCAGGAACAAGTTCTACTTGAGACCAACAAAACCTTGAGAAGGAAGGTAACATTTACATAATGTCATGTATATATTATTTTGTTTTTAGTAATTAATATAGTCTAGTTTCTCTTCACATTATTTTCATGGTTCAAGCAAATTAATAGCATGTGTTTTGGTGAATTTATTGTTTTTTTTGCTGTTTTCTTTTGCAAGTTAAATTTTATTAAATTAGCTAAACCAAACTAGTGGATTAGCAGTCAAGGAAAACTTGAAAATGTTTTCGCATACTTAAAATTATGACATCAAAGAAAGAAGAACTTTCTTGCTAATTTAATTTTTTGATGTTGATCAGTTGGAAGAAACAGCACAAATTCCACTTCGGTTAGCATGGGAAGCTGGAGGACATGATAACATTTCATATAGCCGCCTTCCTCCTCATTCAGAAGGCTTTTTCCAGCCACTTGGTGGAACTTCCAACCTCCAAATTGGGTACTTAATTATCTCTCAAATAAAATTATAATATCTTTCAATTTTTTTAATGAATTCCTTGTCATTTTTAATGGACTTGTAACTTAATATTACTAGAATTGTCTCCTTTATTAAATAGTCGAAATCGGATTAAAATGGAATTCCTGATTTTAGTTATATGTTGTTGCAGATACAATCCTGATGAGGTTAATGTTGCTGCTGGTCATGGACAAAATGTCAATGGCTACATTACTGACTGGATGCTTTGACTTGAAGCCATCAATATTGCTGCTGATTTGAACTTATAGTATATATATTTTTGTGGCAATGAATATGCCTTTCTTGTTTTTCCCCTTCTATATGTTGTGTTGTGTATTTTAAAACTTGTAATTATAATCCAAGACAATAAGAGTGTTTGTAAGAACTTTGTCTATGTTGATTTAGCGGTTAATATGCCAGTTTCAAGTTCGCTTCATTTATTAAAGTATGGAAATTTGTAAAGAGCTATTTATGTTTTCTTTTTTTTGGTTATTGCATGCGTTACGAAGTAAAAATTATTAAAAACTCAATGTCTGATACATAATATGATAGGGGTAGGAAATTTTCCAGTATGTTGTTTCCTTGATATCAGATTGTTTCATTTTCCTGTTTTTCGCATTTCAAGCCTCTTTATTGTTTTTTTAACTTAATTCAATTTTTCATTTAAATTCAAGCATCAACATATTTTTCTTTCACGATTTTTTAGTGTCAAAGTTGATTTCTCCTACTACTACAAGGATAACTCTTTCTTTATTTCTTCCTTTGAAATAAGGAGACTCAATTTGTGATGAGGATACACATTAAATACGACTGTCTAATTATAGGTACAGTCGTCTCCTATTGGAAATGATTCGTAAATTGACCATAAAATCTTGGCTGCCTTTGTCATTGTTCTTCTTCGTAATAATGTCGTCAATTTCTGCAACGTACTATGCATACACCAAGGGAACATGATGAAAAGAAAAATGGTGCTATAAATCCTTGTACAGGTTTTCTTTGATAATTAAGAAGTATGCTTCCTCCAATCCACAAAAGGTGGATTAGAGAAAAGTTCCCTATCCAAGTTTCTGGCAATTTGGAAACTGGAATCAGAGACCATTAGACCAGAATTCTAAGATGGGTTCAGGTATCGTTTACAGATTACTACACCACTGAATCTTGTTTTGACACCACCACTTATATCCTTTTTCTTTTTCTTTATTGATAAGAACCTTCTCCTTGAATTCTTGATAAAATGTTCGTACAGAATGCCTTGATTCTTGTTTTTTATGTGAAATAATATACCAGGCTGTCGCTATTTCATTGGTCTAATCATTTTGCTAACTTTTAATTCACTGAAATTATAGGTATTAGAATTATGCGTCTGGACTTGGTCATTTTAACTTCATGTTAACATGAAAAAGGTTGTATTTTTAAACGTTGTTTAACTGAGTATCTATATAGAGAATGTTATTCTTCCTTTGTTCTTTTGTTTTTCTGGTTCTGTTGATGCAGTTATTGGTTGTTATATCTACAACTGATGACCTGAAATTCTTTGTTTCATTTTCAGTATATTTATAAAAGAAAAGGAAAACCTCTAGGCTTTAACCATATTGTAACATATTTATTAATTGAATAGTGACTACTGATTATAAGAACAAATTATTACAACTTCAGAAAATCACTCATTTTACAGTGTTAAACAGACTTTGCTCAAACACGTTTCCTATTAAAACAAAATAAAACTTAAAAAGATTGGTAATAGGAAAGGGAAAAAGAACATCACAACTGTTTGTAACATCTGTAAGCAATGGCAACTGAAGCTGCAGCACCAGCAACGGCAAGAGCTGCATATGTATCTTCACGCTCCCAACTCTCAAACCATGTCGGCATATCAAAAAGTTCACAAGTCGATGATCCTTTTCCGCTATTGATCCGCAATGGCAGCTTTTTACTCTTCTTTTCAGGTCCCAGAGTCAGCAGCCGCTCTTCGGCGTCAATACTTATTTGACCTACTTGTTGGTGTGTGGGCACTGGAATGTTTTTGACTTCCTCTGTCTCTCCGTTCAGCTGGAACCTCAGTTCTTGCGATTTGATCTGTTCTTCTTCTGATAAGCCCATCTGACCTCTGAAATAAGCGATCAAACATTGCATTGAAATCAAGAGGACACATATCTACCAAAATGTTTGCAGATGCAGTACGAACAGAATTTGACTGAGACAACAGGAACTAATATTTTTTTTCCACAATCTCATTGTAACTAGGAAGTCTATGGGCAGTCACAAGAAAATCGTGGTTACCATATTTGACCACACGCATCTAGATTGTGCAGGCACAACCAAGATCATGCAAGTTTGACACTCTTGACAGATTACATTTCTTGTATAGCTCAAATTTATATCACATATTTAGCAAGCATAACCAGGCAATCTCTTTAAGAGTTGGGAAAATTCAAACACAAAAAAAAATCATAAAGAGTTAAACTAGTTGAAAGATGGTTGTCCGTTATAAGCATATACCTCCACAACCAGTCTACAATCTCTCCCCTTCCAATGTGCTGCTCAATTAATAGAGGGACATCATCTGGAGTTACATATCCATACCTGTAGGATTGTAAAAATAAACCCCATCAGCAGATAATTTGCTAAAAGTTCATTTCAGCACTTGAGTTTCAAGAGATAACAAATATAGCAAACTCAATTGAAATTTTGCAAAGAACATGCCCTCCCACTCACCAGTGTCCAGTGACTCTTCCACTAATGCTTGATCCAAAAATGATGACATTTCCTCCATACTTGTGCCCCCCAATATGGAAGCAGGGGCTGACTGCGATTTTATCTTGAAGACCATGCAAGTCTATCTTTTCTCTGAATCTACTCACCAGAGCAGGTCCACAAACACCACAACGACGATCACAAGAGCCATGAGAACATATAAAAACATATGAACCTTCAAGTGTTTCTGGAGTTCCAGGTTGCCATTCAACTTCCCTCACAAGCACTTCGTCAACAAATGTGTCTACATCAAAGTGTGTCAATCTCCTGCATATTTTTCAAAGATCACTATCAGTATTCAAACGAAAGATTACAAATTCAAGAAGAGCATCTGAAACCTCCAAAAAAAAAAAGGCCATCAAATGACCTGTATCTGATCATGTCTGGAAAGATTAATACATCCCCATTTGATGTCTCGGTTCTGTCATGCCCCTCGCATATTGTTAAGCGGGTCTATAAGGCAGGAAAAAAGGGGGAAGTTAGACAAAGAAAGAACTTACTTTGTTACTGATCTAAGAATAGTTACCAAAAGGAACAAGCCATATGACAAATAAATCTATCTCTTCCCTCTATGTCATACATGTACATAAAATTAAGCATAATCAATGTAATAAGGCATTCAATTAGTAAAGTAACTAATTTATTTTTGGAATTCCAAACTGTTCTTTTAACCACAATTAATGAACAAGAATGTTGCCATCTATCTGTATAACAAACAGATTACACTTTTTTGTAGTCATGTAATGGAAC
>CAODLS010752595.1:0-16206 GCA_948243855.1 Flueggea neowawraea
GATCATCAACAATGTTGTGATCATAATGACAAAAGAAACCCCACAGGGTTGTCACCATTGCCTGGGGAAGAGATGTTGCCCAATTCTGCTCACATTGCCAGTCTGCATCAACCGCCTGTTTTCGGAACTGAAACCGATCAAGATCCTAATGTGCTGTTCGGTAATTGGAGCCCTTTTGATTTGTCTAGTACTGATGATGATACTTTCTCAAAGAGTACATAGCTTGAATATACTTTGTTTTTGTTTTGTTACAAATTTAATTATACATATTGTATAGCTGATTACGTGAAATAATTATCTTCACACGTATAATTAGATGTTATATGTCTTGAATTTACAGCATAATAATAGGTACATTTTAGGCATTCCAAAATTACACATAATCTTCTCTTTTGTATTTCTACCCTTTTAGTGACCCATGAACATGTATCTTCTACCATATATGGTTCCTATGTTCTCTTCTTCTTCTTCTTCTTCTTCTTCTTCTACGTAATACTTGCGTGCATACGAAGTTGATTTTTGACCAAAAATTCAAAGGTAATCAGATGTTGATAATGTTTGAATATAACAAATTGTTATAATTCAACGAACAACATATTGTATCAGTGGTTTTTTATTTGTTCTGAGGCAATGGTGGAGCCAGATTTTTGCTAAGGTGGAGATGACTTTAAAATGAAGAAACAGAGGATGAAACAGAGCAAGTACAGTTGGTGGGAATACATTAAGAGTGTGTGGACAGTCGGTGAGACCGACCTGGTTCCGCCATTGTTCTGAGGAGAAAAAAATTATTAACTAAGAGTATAAGAGACAAGTGGTTTCACTTTTAAAAAGTAAAAATTTTAGTAAAATTTCTTCCTCAAGATTGAAATTAATAGGTTAGGGGACACCAGTTTTCTGTTTGAAAGCAAATATACGTTACGGTGATTATTTTTCACCATATTTTTAAGTCTCAAATTTCTTGTTTTAGCGGCATTGAAATACCAAGCTATTGACCTTTCTTATCATGATATCTAGAATATGCGCAGCTAGCATATATCAGCTGTAATGAAACAAAGTAACATAAATAAAATAAATTATTTTCTAACTGAAGTGAACAAAAGCCCCCCAATTACACTTAATATTATGGAATATTTATCTTTTTCGTAATTCTTTCGGTCACAGAATCCCACTCATGCCCATAATCCATTAAATTAAATAGATCGACTCACGAAATATCATGTCGACGAAATTGTGATGAAGGGTTTGCGGACGCTTGATCAAATCAAATTTTGAAAGATTATAACACATTGGCATGTTCTTATGTACCAAACCTAGTCAAATGCACAATAAAGTTGAGGTAAATGCATCCAATAACCTAACACTTAAGCTATATTAGAAAATGTAATAAAATAGATCAACTAATTGATGCAGATCATCACGGCGTGGTATTTAATTTGTTTACGATCTATTAATTAATTAGTTTTCAACTTGATTAATTACTTAATTATGAACACAGCATGCGACCATGACATGACTTTGGTAGCCAGATAGCATGCATAATTTGTGTACAACTAACTAAGGTCTGATTCATAATGGGACTTGTCGTATCTATGTTGTGCTTGATTTTACATTTTTTTTAAATGTCGACTCACACGAACTCCAACTCAGTTAGGTTGACCTCGAGAGCGTGTGACATCACTTCTAGGTAACTTAGGTTGACCTTTCTAATAGACAATGAGACATATAAATTCATTGCTGAGTAATTGGTAACAATGAGGAGATAAACCCTTACATAATTCGAGTGCAAAAGCTATAAAAACAACTGACAAATATAAAAATTCATGATAACCTAAAGATAAATCTAGGCCATCACTAGCTAACCAGTTCACACATTAGCATTGCTGTACATTAGCTTGATTTTACATTTTAAAATTGATAAAGCACGTATTAAAAGTTTTGACGAATTTGTCATATCTAGCGAAAAGAATCGGTGTACATTAGCATTATAAGGAGCTTTAGCCCTAAAATTTCTTAAAATAGTTTACAGGTTATATAAGTTACAAATTTTTTGTAATGTTTTTATTCGTTTCTTGGTGCCAGCTGCTTGTTATAGTTTCTTCTCTTTGACAAGTCATTTAATTTGTGGTTTCTATAATCAGTTCTTCTTACTCACCTTAATATTATTTGTTATCGTTACCATGAAAGTCAAATTGGTTTTCTTCTCATCACATTGATAATTACTGGTAAGAAAGTTGATTAGAATTTTCGTCTAGACTTTAATAAAACTTGATTACAATGGGCAAACGGTTGACAATTAAAAAAGGTTTAAAATCATCAGTTGGTTTGACCAGATGATCGATGACGACAATTCCAATCAATTCTCACGAAAATCACTCTACTGTTGACAAATACTCTATATTCAAAACTAGTTGAAAATTTCTCCGAAATAATATATAATTTTAAATAGTAAACATAAGTAATTAATAGATATCATATATAAAACCCCAAATAGCCTAGCTAGTTAATAAAATAAATAAAATAGAAATAATTAATTTGGAGCATATATATATATATAAATAAATTCATAAATTAATTCACAAAGAGAAGCGCAAGGGTGGAACTACTTTTAGCTTTGAGGGGGTTGTGGCTCCTACAAACTTTTTTATCTTCTAAGATCTTGAAATCTAGATAAATAAAAAATGTCCCATTTAGTCCTTTCTAATGTTATGGCCCCTTCAATTTCAATATTTCCATAAGCTTTAGCATATAGATATTTAAGAATAATAACACCTAAATGTAAAAATTAAGCAATATGTTCACTATTATACAATAAAATTATTATTTATAATAACTCAATTTATAATTTTTATTTATTATAATAATTATATTATTGATTATTTAAATTTTAGCCTCTACAATCATCTAATTCTAGTTTCGCCACTGAGTATAAGAAGTCATGGCTTTGCCTTGGCGGTATTTAAGCACCCTGTAGATTTTAGGTGCCAAGTTTGAAGCTCATAGAGGAAAGAAAAATAGAGAAATGTAAATTATCTCTACTAAAAGGTTTCATTGGATTAAAAAAAAAAAGTAGAACTAGTCCTGTTTTTACTGAGTATATCGTTTAAAACATTGCAAAACATGAATGGATTTTGTTTAAAGTTGTACGCCTAAATATAGCTAATTTCGGCAAAGAGCAAATTGGAGTGAAGACTACGTACGCACTTTGATTAAATTTATATACGTAGTTCAACTCCCAGTCAATATCTCTTCAAAAAAAAAAAACTCCCCGTCAATATAAAAAAAAACTATGTAACTAACTAATAGGTCACCAAATTTATGCATATGCATTCACATTCCTGTAATTTGATAATTATATTTCTACTATTCCCCTTTGAACTATATATGACTCTGAATTTCATTAATATCTCTGAGCAATGCTTCTTAAATCTCCACTAATTAATTAAAGGTTATTTTTTTAGTAAATGTTTGAAGTTTAAGTTTCTACATCTTAACAGATAAAGTGTATTTTATCTTTTTAATAGAAAACGAATTGCATTAATTCAAATCTTCTTATTAAATAAAAGACCTACATCAAAATTTTCTTTATTTATGATGAAAAAGGCTGAAATTTACCTTTCCATCAATATAACTAGGCTGACTTTGCGAAAGAACAACACCACTCCTTTTCAACCTAATTAGGCTGGTCTCAAAGTAAATAGGGCCTCAATTAGTAAATCGCTTAACAGGCGGAAGTTAACATTTTATCGATTCCCAATAAATTTTGTCTTTATAATCTCTTGACAGGTAGGTCTTTCCAAACTACTAACCCACTATTTGTGGCTTAAATATTCTCAATAAAATTTAATTATTTTTAAAATCATTTCCTTGATTCTTCGCATATAGTAACATAGATATATCATATATGTTATACAATTGAAAAGAAAGAGAGGGGAAAGCAATTAATCTTACCAACCAAGATCCAATTGCGACACTTATATATGTATAAGAATAGCCACATTTTCACATACATTAATATAATAATATAGCACTCAAAATTGACACACATTGTCGGACCACAATATTATAAAGGAAATGAAAGTAAAGAAGAAGCTTCATTTCAAAAAAAAAAAGAAAGAAAGTAAAGAAGTAGTAAACGCAAGTAGGGTTAAAAAAGCGAGAGAAGTTATGGGATCCTGTTTTTTGGTTTACGTCCTAAATTGATTATATGAATAAAAACATTGACCCCGTGGCCAAATTAGAAGGAGATGAAGGTTTGACCAATTTAGCCAACCTCTCGGGGTCTGGTTCAAAGATGGGTTGCACCCACTTGCATGGGTCCCCAAAACGGCACTTTGGAATATACCAATACATGCATATTGGTCCTCTCTCACTTCATTCTAGTCTTTCCCTATCAAAAAAATTCTAATCAAGAATATTAATTTGTTGATCGGATAAATATATATATACATATATATATATATTCACATATTTAATTTTTTAGTATTTTTAGCAATAGTTTGTTATATAATTTGTGAAATTTATTCTCTAATCATATTATTGATTTTTACGGAGAGTAATTTTTTAGACCACTTGGAGCTAATTTACTCAAGATTTGTGATAACTCATCAATTTTTTAGAATAACGCTTAAGCCAATTATAATTTGATATTAATATTTTCCTTTGTGATTCCAAATGAAGTGCGGAGCTACTTCTTCCTTATTTTTTTTTTCACAATATTCATTTAATTACAATCAATAATATTTTTTTTACAAATCGAAGCTTTATTCATCTCATTCACAAAATATGGATTAAGAAATCTAACAGAAAAAACCTCCAAACATAATTTGATTATCACTAAACTACAATTAAATTATCGAAATTTTTGATACTTGAAAAAAAATCAAAACTCATATAGTATGTATCTGAAATTGTAATTCACCAAAAACAAATGTATTTGAAATTGTAACTATGAACTTGCAAAAAAAGGAGTATGAATTAACAGCGGACACTTTGTATCCAACAGTGTATATTTTTGTGTAACATTTTGTATATTGTAATTATGAACAACAAAATCAAATTTCTGTACACAATATGAATCTAAAATGATCAAAAGCAATGAAGATGTAGTATGAAGGTTCAAGCAGGATAGGAAGAGAGAAGATTCATGGGTATGCAAGGGGAATTCTTCCAAGACCTCGCATGTATCTACAACACCTCTCTCTCCTACTCTTAAGTCTTACTTCAACAGTCCACTTGAACCACCAAACACAGCTTCGCCACCACTCCAATCTGCAACATCTCCTGGAGGAGACCCGCCGTGGTCGAGAACCTCGACACCGAGTACAATATTCTCACGGCCTTCTCACTCGCCACTTGAGAAACCCTAAGTATTTTCTTGGACACCACAGCAACTCCCGCCCCGTGCTTCAACAACTCCGCCCTCCCTTCCGCGCATTGGCACAACATGTCTAATACTGCTAGCGCCATTTCGCACGTCCTCTTCTCCGTTGAATCGAGAAGAAGATCTATCAGTACCCCCACCGCTTTGGCGTCTACTGCTTTCACTCTGTTCCTCCCCCATGGACACAGATTTATCAGCAGTTGTAACGTTGCTTTTGATGCCTGCTGCGATATGTGATCGCGTAAAACTTGTACTAATTCGACGAAAAGCTCTTGCTTTGGTCCGATTATCTGCATTGGTTCCGCTATTTCGAACATTGATTTCAACAACAGCACTGCGTAAGCCCGCGACTCGTAGCTCCCACTCCGCATGATCCGCGTCAATGCTGCGACGAACTCGCTGTTTTTCCCGATCAGATTCTTCAGACCCGAATCGGATATTTGCAGATTATAAAGGATATTCAAGGCCTCGTCGCTTGGCGTCCTTCTTTCGCACCCTTCCTCGCTACATTCTTCTACCAATAAGTACCCGAAACTGTTGATAATGGAAGCCAAGAACTCCACAGCTCCGGCGGCTTCCATGCATCTTTTATTAGCGTCGTTTTCGGCGGCGATGGAGTGGAGTTTCTTGAGACATTTCAACTTCTGGTGAGGAGACTTGGCGTCGGAGAGAAGCTTGGCGATGTGCGCTTTGTTAATCGGTGGTTTCGGAGTCGGGATCCTTTCAATACCGTAAGATGCATTAAGCGTACACCAAGACTGGATCAAACGACGAAGCGTATGGTTCGGTGTAAGTTCACAATCTGAAATGACTTGTTTGGTAACAGGACAAGTGTTGTGCTTCCCGGAGAATAGCCACTTCTCGATGCTAACCCGGTCGTAGGTGATCCCGGTGGGAACGGTGACGGGATCTGTCATGATTTGGAGAGAAATTGGGCAGAGAAAGAAGGAAGGAACTTCAATCTCGTCCATTTCTTGGAACAAAAAAAGGAGTTCTGAGATGGGTTTATTTCAAAGTAGAGATAGCGAGCTGGATCAATCACAAGTAAGTGGAAGATTTGATTTGATTTGATTTGATTTTAGGTTGTGAATTGGTTTGGGTTAGATGGGACGGAGTTGGGTTATATATGGGTGGGTGGAGGGTTAGAGAGAGAAAGTCAAAACACGGGAAAAAGGAGGCGTTGAGAGAGAGAGAGAGGTTGGGTATGACTTTTCTAAGTAATTGAAGGCCTCCAGAACAGAACGACAAACTTTACCGAGTCGGGACAGAAGGAGACTGTGTGTGGTGTATGATGTGATATGGTTGGTGATTGGATTGGTGAATGCATATCTCCTCCAACTGTAGATGCGGTTGCATGGGCGGCGTGTTTTCGTTTGCCCCTATTAGGTACCACCGTCGCAATTTCCCTTATATTTTGAAATTGTTTCTATACTAATAATATTGGGATAGATTGCTTTAGAACTTTATATTTTGATTTGAAATTTTGCTACCACAAAGCTTCTAACTAGATTATTTCAATGTGATTAGTTACGGTACCGGATTTTTTGGATGCGGTATTTACGGTAATGGCCGGAATTGTATTTTATTTCTTTCACAAAATTCTGGCTATCCACGTAATGTGATAAAATGTTGATTGTTTCATTAGTGATGTGGATAATGATAAGATTTAGATTGTCCACTTTCTTTCTAAAATTTCAAGTATTCTCGTACAATAGACCTTTTGTATTATAATTGGAGCCTTACTTCAATGCTCTGCTAAATTGTGTCTTTAATTTGATTTTTTTTATATAAAAATAGTTGAATGTTTCACCTTTTGTTCTTAATTAATTATTAGTTTTTTTCATAGGTATATATTAAAATTTAAAAAATATTATTGGGGATGTTCTAATATTAGTATAAATATCAAAATTTTTAATTTTTTTTAAACATGAAAATGGGAAAGTAAAACCAATGACTTGTTGCTTATTGATATTAGAATTATCTCTAGTATTAAAAAGTAAAAGATCAATTCTCACTTAAAGCAAATAAAATGACTTGTAAAATAAATAAAAGGAGTAAAAACAATTATATTTATACGTCAAATTTACTATTTTCAAAGCAAAGTAGGAAATCCGGTCTATTAGGACGGAGGCATCTAACAATATGGATGGATTGGATGTAATGTTTGTGAGCCTCCGATTCTTATGTATATCCAGATTTGACCTTTCTCTCTCTAGAATAAAGGGTATGGTTGAGATGGGGGTAATGTTTCTCGGTCTAACTCGTGTTTTTTCTTTTTGAAATCAACTCGTGTTTTTTAAGTGTTGTCTTTAATTGCATGAGAATGGGTGCCGACAAAAGGTCGTGGTTTCCACTTTCTTGGCTGCTACCTGCTCATCCTTTCACTCTCTGGTTTCTACTCTCCTCTCGTTGCCAGCACCTCTTTTTTCTTTGACCAACATGAACTCCCCCATCACTATTTCAAGCTTAATTCAAATCACAACAAATGTTTTTTTTTGTAATTTGAAAGATTTGCATATTATCATTAGTTTAAACTTTTTTAAGTATAAAATCTTCTTTCTATATTGATGAAAGCAAAAGAAAATTTAAAATTGTTCTTAAAAAATTGGTTATTAAAAATGACCGATGGAACTATTAAGGGATAAGGGGTGCTCCGTCGTAGGAGAGTCATAGGAGCTCCCCTCCAACGGGGCTCCATCCCTGGGCAGCCACCCGCTAGGTTCATGGAAAAGGGAGACAAGACAAGCTTTTTGCCTCTTTTTTTTTTGAAACCCTAGGCGAAACGGCTTTGTTTTGTCTTGGGGTTAAAAAAATGGTGGACCATCCCTTTAATTCCCAAGTGGCCCGGCGATTTTCTTCTTCAGTTCTCCTCTTTTATGTTTTCAACTCTCGTCTCTCAATTCTCTTTGTCGCTCACTCTTCTCCACTCCACACCTCGATACTCCACTAGACACTCTCCTCTCGCTCAGTCCACGCCGTGCCGTCCTCTTGGTAAGTCCATTTCCCTTTTTATTTGACAAATTTCAGATTTAATTAGGGATTTAGGGTTGAATGCATTGTTGATTTTATTGTTGAATTTAGGAATGAATTGCATAATTTATTGATTAAATTTATGATTGGAGAGATTATTGAATTTACTGTTGGACGAATTTTTGAATTTATTGTTGAATTGCTAGGTGAAGTGATTTTGATGGACTTAAATTTGTTATTATTTTATTTTTTGTTATAGTCTCTCATTTGTTTTGCCTGACATATTGTGTTGATTTTATTATAATCAAGTGGGTATTCCTTCTGATCGGCAGCAGTACATTTTTCATATTCGAAGAACAGGGTGTGAAAGCAAGGATGGAGAAGGGTTGTTTGATCCTTGGGAGGAATATTTCTTGGATGAATTGAAAGACCTGCCTCTAGAGAAATTTCAATTACTATAAAGGGATCCAAAAACCAAGCTTAAGGTCAATTTCCATCTTGTTTTTTGCTTATAATTGTGCTTCTTGTGGCCGTTATCTTTTATGCTTTATGCGAGGTAAATTATTGGATTACCTGTGGAAAATATAATGCAAAAAAGTTTGCTTTTATTTGCATCCATAAGGTGGAGGTAATATTAATTAAGATATGTTCAGAATTTGTATGGGATGACAAAAAAAAGGGAACAACATTTATTATACATAACACAATTGAAATATAAGTAGATGAAAAGAATAAGTTATGTGTACACAAATTGAATGCGTAATTTGGAACAAAAGAAGGATATATGTATGCAATTTAGTTTAAAACTTAGTTGACTTGAGTCAAATATAATTACATGCGTGGAACTTATGAACACTAATATAATTATTATAGATTCAGGAATTGCACGTAAAATATTAAAATTTTGATATTGGGTCACCTACATGGACAAAAGGGTTCTGCCTAAGCAGATTCAATACTCCGTCCCTGAACCTAAACGTGTGGCAGTTGTAGAATCACCCACATCTCGAAAAAGTGACGGACCACTTTAGACTCGTGTCTTTTATACAATGAGTTAAATCTAATATTCTAATAGATTAAAATTTTCAAACTTGATTCAGGAGCATGATACTCTACCAATTCCTTTCTGGACCAATTGTTGTACTTCTTTCGGTAAGATTTTCTCCAATCCACTTCTTTGTAGATTGGATGAATAATTTTTTTTGATTTATCAAAAAAATAATAAAAATTCTTTCTAATCGGAGAGTACTGTTTAAATTTGACTCGTTTGACAATCATATTTAAATTTTGATTAGTTCATTGGTCGATCTAAATAAAAAAAAAGATTTTACGAAGTCGAATATCAAAGCGAGCAACTGCACTCAATAATAATAATAATAATAATAATAATAATAATTGAGTAAATATAAACCTTTTAAACAAATGTGGATTCAAATATTTCGTAATTGGCACACAAATGCAAACAAATGTGGATTCAAATATTTCGTAATTGGCACACAAATGCAACCTATCAACCGCATAAATATAGTAACTATAGTTTCCCCCACAACTTGCAGGATTTGTTGACTTTAAACCCATGACTTTTCAAACGTGAAGTCTACCCCCTAAAGTTTCATTTGGATAAAAGGACTTAAGTGGCATGAGAATAGACGCGTGATAACACACGAGGTGATTTGTTCATATTTGGAAGTTTACACCATAACATTTTTGTTAGACAGAGTTACGGTGTTTTTAAATTTATATGCTTCATGTATTTTTAAAGGCTGAGATTTAACAAAAATATTTTAATTAAATTTAATAGTTTAAATGCAACCAACATTTTTTTATCTATCGATTTTTATATGAGTCAGTAAAGTTTAAAAAGATAACGACCATTTATCAAATTAAGCAAACATGCATGTGTATACATATGGCGTCGACCCTTTGACATTTGATTGTTTCCATATCCATGATCTGTTTATGGATGGGGACAATTAATTTTACGTGGTCCGCGTCTTTGATACTATAGAGCAGCAGAATAAAACCGCTTCCAAATACGAAAATTCTTTCTTTTTTTGTCAAATTTTATTATTGACACTTTATTAAGTGTTGAATTTTCCTGGTTGTGGCTATTTAACGTTATTATTATTTAATGTTTATGAAGTTTCGAGAGCCAAATAAGTCAAGCCAGGGTAATCGTTTCCCAACATTACGGCTATATATAACCTATTCATAGACGTTAATTTGTCTTACTAATTTGCATCTATTATGATTTAACATTAATTTAAGAAGTAATGCAAGTAATTAATTAGTTTACCTTATATATAATAATTTGAGGATCTGTAATTAAACATGACATGGCCCATTTTCGAGAATTGACGAAAAACTAGTATTTCGACATTTTTGCTAGCTCATTTATACCTTGAAAAAGAAAAAAAGCTCTCTGATTTGACCCATTCACTACAAGACTGGATTCTAATGAGGGAAAGAAAAAAAAAACTAAATAGAATTTTAATATTTAAAGTTAAATAACATTACATTTATATTCTAATAGTACAAAATATCAAAAAAAATAATTTATTGATAATTTTTCTCTCCATCAATCCATTGTTCGAATTCTCACAGTATAATAAGCTGTTAACCATTAGCACATTGTACGGAATTTTGGCGTAGGTAGTTTTTTATTGTAAGACAAATCAGCCATAATCAAATTCTAAATTTTATCTATGATCAGTTTCTAATATTTATTAGATGTTTAGCGGGATATAACTGATTTTATTAATAGATTGAGTATCAAAATTTGTTTTGTCGTTTTTATCAAAATCAAAATTTATTGTATATTTCAGCAGTTGGAATAATTCAGGACAAGAAAATGGCAAAGAAAAAAAGAAATATAAAATTGTGAGCTAGTTTTTAATGAAAGTGTCGAAAATTCACAGCAGCTGGCGATTAAATTTTGATGGTCTTCTGGCTTGAATCGCTTGATAGTTGTGGCAATCCTTTAAATATTATTATTGTTATTATGAATAGCACTGACCTTGATTCACAAAGAAGACTTGGTTTTATTAATATTGTTTATTTATTTATTTTGGTCTTTAATATAATTTTGAATTGGCAATAGTTAACAACCACATATTTGTGAGGCTGGTGCTTTCTCAATTTGCTGCTGGATGTGAACTCCAGAATATAATTAATAAGGTACGACTTTTGGAAAAAAATAAAAATAGCGACAACGAAAAAATGAAATTTTCTTTTGGAAAAAAATAAAATTCGAGATCAACTTATTTATTTTTTTTGAACTGAGAGATCAACTTATTTATAATTGATATAATTGATAATTTTTGATACTAAAATCTCTTATAACACTATTTAAAATGTCAGGATTCCAATTCTTAACTAAGCTAAGTGTATAAAAAATTGTATATTTATTACTTTTTTATAAGCAAATTATAATTAATATTGTCTATTAATCTTTAAGAATACTAGTAATCGATTTAATAGCCTTTTTTTAATTCGTTGCTCAAATTGCGCCACTAATATGAATCCCTAGATTCTTGTATTGTACGTAGTCTTGACAACACATGATTTTAATCTTTTTTTTACTAAGTGATTTCAATAAATTAATTTAATTATGCATAATATTTTCATAAATTTTTAAGATTTCAACGCCCATGCCTATGAGTAAACTAGAAGTGATCACCGCCAACTCCTTTTCTTAAACAATATTTTAAACTTGAGTTAGCTATGGAGAAATTCATGAATATAATTTTGCTTTTGACAATAGTTTCTCAAATTGCGTCACTAATATGATTGCCTAGTTTCTTGTATTGTACGTAGTCCTGACAACCCATGATTTTAATCTTTTTTTTTTCTATGTGATTTCAATCAATTAATTTAATTATGCATAATATTTTCATAAATTTTTAAGATTTCAACGCCCATGCCTATGAGCAAACTAGAAGTGATCACCGCCAACTCCTTTTCTTCAACAATATTTTGAACTTGAGTTAGCTACGGAGAAATTCTATGAATATAACTTTGCTTTTGACAATAGTTTATTCCATTCAATTTTATATTAATTAATTAAATATCAAAAAGTATTTAAATACATATACTTCTAAAAAGAAAAAGGAAAAAAAACACATTAATCAACATCCATAAATGAGCACAAATATGTGCTTTTCTTTTTTTTTCTCTCCCTTTTTTGGGTAATAATAATAATAATAATAATAAGCGTCTTTCTACTCAATGAGGATGGTTGTGGTGGTGATGGGTGTTAGTTTCTGGGTGGAGGAGATCCATGGAAGAGAAGCATATATATATATATATATATATATATATTTTGAAAGGGAGAGAGATGGATAAATATGTGCTTTTCTATACGCATATATATATTTAGTTGATATAATTTATGTAGCATATTCAATAATAAATAACATATTACATTTTGTTAACGCCGAATTCTTAACTAAACTAAATGTATAAAAAATTTGTATATTTTTTATAAACAAATTATAATTAATATTGTCTTTTAATCTTGAAGAATAATCCCCTACTTACATGTACCAACAACAATCCGCCCCCACAGTACGAAAATACACGGGCATGCAACAACAGCATTAAATAAATCTTCTGGTTCTGGTTGTCTAGAAAGGTTTAACCAACACAATTTAGTTAATTAGTTGATCAAGAGTGGCCGGCTTTTATGATGTCTGTAAATAAATATAGCACTTGGTTTTTGACACTACCAATTCATCTCAAATTTCATGTCATAAACTTTCAAATTGACTTATATTTTAATTATAGAAAAAAACTATAGTACAAAAACATACATCAAATGGTGTGACATGTCTGTATAGTTAAAAGCTCAAGACCAACCACGTCGGCTGTGATGAATATTCCACGTGTATTTATGCATAAGAAAATTATATTTAAGTCAGCAGTGATGGTAGTGTACACTGTTTATGATAAATGTCAAAGCCAACTCAGAGTGGATATGAAGAGCCAATTTTATATTTGCGAACAAGTAGGTACAAATTGTAGCGGTCTTTCAAGCCACGTTTTTGGAGATGTTGATAAACAATTATACAAATATGTGTGTCATGATCATAACGTGGACATCTTTGAGGATTTGGGTTTACCTTTCTTTGCTTCTATCAACTCTTGGTGGCTACTAAGTACTAACATCCAAGAATAGTATTGAACAAAAAATGAAAAGAATAGTATTGTCCTTTTATTAGTTAGAATTTAATGAATATATTTTTGATATATGAACTATCTAACTTTGAGTTTAAAAAAAATTACTAACCCAATACTTTTAATTAGAAAAAAAAAAATCATACCACTATTAGTGATTGGAATATTATTTATTAATTTTTCGTTCGTGAAGGAAAGTTGTTATATTTCCTTTAAGGGTTGTTAGGAGGAGAAAAAAAAGAAAAGACGACGTATAATATATAAAAGAAAAACAGAACTTATGTTATTTTACATGATACAATTATTGGTGATATGCATAGAATGTTGTTAATTTATCAAATATATATTTTTTAAACATGGTAGATGAAATAACTTTCTTTAGAAAAAGGAAAATATTTTCCTAGTCTTGGGTTCAATCCTTCAATTACTATTGAATCTTGATTATGATCAACCCGTTAAACGACCGCTATATAATGTCAACGGTTCACACTTTTCTAATTAAGCATCTAATTGTAAAATCTAATTTAGTTATCAGCAGGTCGAAGTATCTAACTGGAAACAAACTTGAAATGTCAAAACCTAAGCGTTTTTCATGTCTAATTTAATTACCCAAGTATAATTATTTTGTGCGTATTTATTTGGTATATTATATATTTACAATATAAGTTGCATAATTTTTTTTTAAAAAATTGTCATTATATGATTTCACCATTTAATTTGCATTTTTTTAATTTGTTTACTATCTAATCTGAGAGAAAAAAGTATATACATATTTCTTGTTATTTTTCTTCTTCAATATAAAACGTAAGAATGATTTTAAAAACATAAATTACATTTTATAATGAAGGATGATCTTGTAACCAAATCCAATAGACTTATAATTTATTGTCACTATAATCAACTTCAACATTAAGAGGTCGCGGTTTTGATTTTTTGTAAAAGTAAACAAAATTGACTTATGAAAAAAAAATCATGTAGATTATAATTAATAATTCAAAAAAGATATCATTATTAGTAAATGATAATGAAATTTACGTTCTCTTTTTGGCGCATATGAATTACCTTTTCTTTTCCAAATGTGATGATAAAGTCATATTTAAGACTCATAACAACCCATAATTAGTCACCTCACGTGTTGAAAAATAGGTATCGATTGCTTTCCAACCAAGAAGGGTAATTAATGCATGAACGATTGTGCTTATGGAATTATTAATTACTATAATTAGTAAAGTGGATTTGCACCTAAAAATAACTTATTTAATTTTTCTGTTGGGTGGTTTTGGGTGAAAAGCCTAAAACAAATGGCGAAGAACAAAAGAAAAGAAGCACCTAAATGAAACTATTAGCACGATAAGCACGTGTTACATATTTGACATGGTCTTTTCTCTCATTTTGCGGCGTCGACAAACAGTATGTGAGTTCATTTCAGTGCATGCATATACATTTTGCAAGTTTTAACAAACAAAATATCATGTTATTACGTACGTAGGTGTCGTGTCTTAGAAATTTAAAATATCATTGATGACCTCACTGAACTATTTTTTAGTAATGAATCGACATGTAATTTATAGGTGTTCATATTTGCTTTTTAGTTTAGAAAAAAAAACGTGTTCATATTTACTAGTGCAAAGAATTGTCCGAACATGGCTGATTCGTTTCTTTCTTTTTTGATTGAACATTGCTGATTCATTTCATTGCATGAATACTGTTTGTTACCTAATTTTTCTTCAAATGTACATCCATATTTTTTTTTCCTTTTGTTATATATTGGCTATGAATTGATAAGTAGTGTTGGAAAAAGTGGACTGTCCATGACGAGTTGAACTAAATCCGGTTTGGTCAAGGTGTAAACTGGGACTATAGGGCATAGGCCGGTTTGGTCAAGGAATAATGTACGTGGCACAAGATTGGTCCAGTCATGGTGTCATGTGGCATACAAATCAGATCCCATGTGTGTATTGTGATTTTACTGAAATAATAATTAAACTTCAGTGAGTTTTGTAGAGCAAAAAATACTTTATTGACCATGCGTAAACTTCTTATAAAGTTTAGTGATCACAATACAATTAACTCTATAGTTTTAGGTAGACCCAAAAATTGGCAGCAAAAACTTGGAGTTTTATTTTGAAAAGAAATGACCCAAACTATAAGGCCAAAGCTCATTTTCTCGTCTACTGTGAAATTTTGCTCTCACTTTGCTTAGGGCTATTCATCAAGTCTAGCCCAAACCAATAGTCTCCTCCTCCCTAACTAGGCAAGTTTCAACTGTGGCAAAACTAATTGGATTTGCTACTTCACGACTTCTATGGTTTTCTGAACTTTCGGTGTTATTAATCCATTTTATGTCAGCTTGCTGTTCACATGATAGCGAAACTCTCACATAAAGTTGTATTTGGACAAATCTGATGTTTTTTCTATTTTTACTTTAATAATATTATTCTTGTCATTCACCTAAGTAGTTAGTCTAACTGAATTGATAGATATACGGTGCCATCTAGGACAGTGATGGAGCTAAATCAAAATTAATGAGGTGGCACCATAATAAATAGAACAAGGATTAATACATAACTTACCTCCTAAATTTGCACGATTTCTTCTGCTGTCGCCCTAAACTTTTTAACCGTTCAACTTACCCCTTAAATTTGCTTAAATTATCTCAATTACCCCTCGCTTTTACTTAA
>CAODLS010752644.1:0-10450 GCA_948243855.1 Flueggea neowawraea
GGTGAAAATGCATAGCCTAGTATGAAGAACAATGATGTATGCTAAACTTACATATTAATTCAAGCATAAATTGATAGCATTTTGGCCCTAAAAGTATTTATTTGTACACAAATTTATTATCTTTTTGTGTTCTATTGTAGGGTGATTGATTTGCATGAATTTGGATGGAAATGAGTGAAAAAGAGATGCAAAATGCATTGGCTTTGAACCATCACATCAAAGCATGAAGAAAACAAAGGGAATTCAGGTGTCATGGCAATTAGGTCCAAGTGCCACGGCCATGACACATGAAAAAATGAAGGAAACACTTCCAGAGAAGTGTCATAACCTTGAGGGAGGAGTGTCACGGCCGTGACACCCTCACGGCCTTCCTCACGGTCGTGACAAGGGTGGCTTCGAGGCCCCCATTTTGGGTAGCAAGGTGTCACAGCCGTGACACCCATTTGTCACGGTCGTGACACACCTCAGTTGAGGAGAGAGAAATGACAAAAAGAAACTAAATTTGTGGGAACCCAAGGCATATTCAATGGGCATTTTTGGAAGACATTAAGAGGATTATAAATACTCCTCAAACACACCATTTTTGGGAATCCTTGACTTGCACATTAAAGGAAGAAAATTCTCCACACATATTGCAAGGACGATTCAAAGCAATTGGAAGAGGAGGGAGAAGAGGGCTGAAGAGGGCTTTTATTACCCATTAAAAGAAGTTTTATTCTTTCTCTTTATTTCCTTTTTCATTGTTATAATCAATTTTAGGTTTAATTTTAATTGTTCTATGCTTAGCTTTGTAAATCTGCTAGCTTAGATTTATTGTTAGGGTTTAAGGATGTAAACCTTGGATGATGTTGCTTAAATGAATGAATTGTGTTATGGGTTTTATGCCTTTATTGTTAAATCTATTGTTTTGAATGCCTTTAATGCTAAATCTATTGTTGGTGATGATTTTTGACTTGTTATTGATTGAATGATGTTGTGCCCAGTTACCACAATGTTGATTTTGACAAGCCTAAGTAATGAATCAAAAGAAGAAACTTAGGTTAGGTTTGCAAGCATGAAACTTGTGTGGTTTAGGATAGAAATATACATATGCATATAAGTTGTTCGATGAAAATCCCTTACATATGCATATAAGGTGTTCGATGAAAATCTCAAAGGGACCTAATGGGCCTATTTGGACTATGTGAGGCCGAAAGGACCATCCTAGATAATTTTAGGTACGACTTGAGTGACCTTGAGAGAGGTATTGGGTTAATCTTGAGAAGAGAACACTCACACCCATTTTGAAAACCCATTTTCATTCATTTAGCAATTGAATCCTTGGTTTTATCTCGAAAGCCCTAACGTTTTCTCATTAATGAATTTCTCATGTTTACTTTATTGCTTGCCTTTATTTTCCAAAAATCCAAAAACAACTTGATGTTTTTAATTGCTTTGCTTTTATTTATTGACTGCAATTAGAACTGTTCCCTTGGATTCGATAACCTTAGGGATATTCTCAATGTAAAACTACATCGATCCTCGTGCGCTTGCGAGAAGACGATCAAGCAACCCAAAATCAAGTAGAGTCGGTGATCTGAGTTAACCTTTCACAATTTGATATTTAGTCATTTTGTTTCTCGATATCTAGATTAATGCCAACCTTGTATTGTTTAATGTTTTTCTTGATCCCAAGTAGAGTGATATGACAAATGACATTGATAACCTTTTTTATCAATTTATTTAAGTATGCATACATTCAATCAATCCTACTTATAAAGTAACCTAGAGTTATCACTCTTAACAACAGGAACAAATTTGTCACTCTCACTATCACTCATGTACAAGATTTATGACATATCCAATAATACCCTTTATTGTTACCTTGTTACGGATAATGTTTGACTAAGTTAAAACATGTGATTCCTTATGTAGGAGTCGATAGTGAGTTTCGGCCAGATGACTCAAATATCACCATTGCATGAAAGCCACTTGTGACATCAATCCATGAAGTCCTTTCATAGTGGGCTAGTCCAAAACATGTTCTCTAACACGTATCTATGTTCTAAGTGATGTCTCACATCCATAATCAGTAAAATGTAATTATCCACTTAGCAACATAATAACCTTAATTTATTATCATTCCCATGATAATAATCGATTAGGGACATTTAGAATAGTATTTTTTTATCCTTAGGGATTTACTATCAAGTCAAATTTGATGATATAAGGAAGAATAAATTGTTCATGGGGTTTTATCATCATAAAATATATTATAATATTTCATAGATATGAAATGAAATGACTCTTTATTAAATGATAAATCGGATGACAATGTACATATATGATTGGACTAGGCACCAAAACTAACACTCATCTCTATGGTCAATTGTGTAACTCCTCTTCTTTTATCTTTTGTAGAGTCTAAACCAAATTATATTTGCTCGTCTTGTTTCAAATAGGCTACATAATTTTTCTAAGTTCTTTTTTACATGTTTCAGCCATACAAATTTTAAAACACATTCCTAACTTGTTTAACTTTGTTGATATATCCTTTTCAAAATTAATAAAATGTTTTGATTTAACTCTCATTTAAAGTAAAAACTTAAGCATATTTTTTCTTGAAATTAATGTTAAATATATTTTCTTTTTATTTTTAAAAAATTAAATTATATTTCATTTTGTCGTAGTAATTAGTGAAAATCTTGTTATTCAAGTGGTCCCCCACATTTGAGATTCTGGTTTTGCCCTTGTTTCCCATTGTTGTGGACCATATCGTTCGACGATTGTGTGCTAAGTGCATCCACTAAGGTATTGTTAGCTCTAGACTCATAAGCCCTCATGGTTTTATCCCTAAAAAGGGCCTCAATGATTCTCAAGTGAGGATGGTGTTTATAGGTGACTCTTCGCACTGACTTTAGGCGATATGAGAACATGACACTACAATAGTCCTCTAGTCAAGTATAAGGGGCTTGAAAACACAACTTTACCTCGATAGCAGTTAGCTCGAATTCCCACATAAGGCACCAATTATTGTAGACCATGCCTATCGATGATCGTTTGTTAAGCCTATCCATTAAAGGATTGTCAGCTCTGGGCTCATGTGCCTTCATGATTTTGTCCCCTAAAGACGCCTCAATGGTTTTGGGGAGAAAGGTACTTATAAGAAACATTCGACCTCAAATCTTAGGTGATGCAAAAGCATGGCACTGCAATAGCCCCCCCAGTTTAAGCTAATGGGCTTGGGAACACAGTTTTAGCACGATGATGCTTTACTTAAGTTCCCACAGACCAGGCTTTAATTGTCAAAGGTTTACTTAGTCTAATCCTATTGTGCCGAAATAAGGACAATTATACCACTATCGATGTTGGTGATTAGAAGTAGTAATAGTGACTCATGAAGACTCCTTCATGCTCAGTGGCGGAGCTATATAAGGACAAGCAAGTGCTGGAGCACCTACTTCAACTGGAGGAGGGCTATGGGAGCCCCCTACCGATGGCACTTTATCCTGTTGATTGAGAAGAACCCTACACCTGTTGGGTTCACCAAAATTGAAGAGATGGCTATCCTACCCCCCTTTTCTTTTAATTTTAACACACAAGGCAAAACAACGTCATTGTGCTATGTGGTTTTAAAAAAATAAGTGTTGGGCAAAATGGTGCACTTTAAAGGAAAATAATTAAGACTAATAAGGCAAAAAGACGTCATTTTGCCCCATTGTTTTGCACTGTCTCTTAATTCTCATTCAAAATCGACAAAAGCAAAGGCAAAGTTGAGACCACTCCAGACCACTCTTGCTTCTCTTTCTTTTTGTTACTCCATACTTCAGCCTCCACTGACTAGTCCACCATCCACGTCCCGCCGCCACCTTGTCTCCTTGGCTCCTTCTTCGACAATAAGTCGTCCCATCCACCAACCGTCATCCCTAGTAAGTCGATTCTCCCTATTTTTAAGAAAAATTTCAGTTTTTTTTTAATTTAGGGTTACAGATTGATGAATAATTGATTGATAAAATTGTGATTTGATTTAAAAATTCCATGTAGGATTGTTAAATTGTGATTTAATTCCGTTTAGGATTGTTAAATTTACGATTGAATGGATTTAAATTTTGTTTGAATGGTTTTGAATTGGTTAGATGTTTTTAATTGTTAGACGAATTGATTTGGATGTACTTAATTTTGTTATTATTTTGTTTGTTGATTTAGTCTATGGAGAAATTTTTGACTAAGAGACTGAGGAGTAGTGTTGAATCTTTAAGAACTCGCGGTGTCTCACTCACTTTGAATGCAAAAGAAAAAATCACTCACTTCTATACATATGCATTTTTTTGTTCTATACACCGTGTAGCTAGAATTCTGGCTAAGCATATTCAACCCTTACTTAGCCAGAATCCTAATTCCGCCGTTATTCACACTTATGAATCACACAAGAGAGAGTGAGTAAAACTCAATGAGATTAGATACACAGGACGGCTCGAATATCAACTCGTGCGTCAAGACAATTTATATAATAAAAATAGATACCACTAGTGCGTTTGGAAAGAAAACAAACCTATAATTATATTTATAGTCAACAATGCTTGTGTTTTTTTGGAGGAGTGGAATATGTAAAATTTATTAGTTAGGAATCTAAAATTTTCTACATGATTAAAAAAATGACAAGGAAAAGTAAACTTTCAAACTTCAACATTGTTGACTATAAATATAATTATATATAATCAAGGACGAAATTAACAAGCCAGATTGTATATAGTCGAGAAAGTTTGCCTCATGTTTCTTTGTTATTAAATTTTGGCTCAAGGGTTGCAACTAAATATATTTGCTCAATCAATAGGCAGTTTATATCAGATGTCAGTTTTATAAACAACACTTCGAATCATAAGACTTTCTAGGAAACTGACATTTTGAATAAGAAAACCTTACTGGACAATGAAACTGTAAATTCCATCAAACTCGAGTAAACCCAGTTGCGTATCTTGAATCTTGACCATATAATTAACAACTCTTCCTTTGTACATTTCGACATCACATTATGCAAACCATCAAATTAATAAATTGTTGCCGCCCCTCTATTCTTTTTCAAGTTCAATTATCGATCTTGAGATGTGCTCATTGTATTTTAAATGTCATTTCTTGGAAAAACATGCTACAATTGTATCCAATTTCTTAAAAAAAAAAATAATTGAACTTATAAAGACTCCTCCAGAAAGCTAGTATATCATGTTCTTAAGTAATAGCACTTTTAGGATGAGACAATACTTGTAGACACAAACTAGAGAAAAATTTTCTTCCTTCCCATTGTCCCAATACTAGTAACTAAAGAAATGGGGTCTTTAGAAACTTTTGCCCAAACCATTCAATTGTTTTTGTCGTTCTTCATTATTCTTGAAATTGGCCAACTAGCACATGCAAATCCTCCCTACTTCTTTTGTACAACCACTGCTAGATACGCGTATAATGAAACCATATTTCAGAACAATCTAAAGAAGCTGATGCTCACTCTCCCATTTACTGCTTTAGTTTCAAAACTGCACAATGCCTCTTCAGGAAACGGCACAGATAGGGTCTATGGTCAGTATCTTTGCCTCAACTATGTCGACACAAACAACTGTGGCAGATGTGTAAGAACAGCATCGAACAACATCATGTTTCTCTATCTCGAGCAGATAGAAGTAGTTGTATGGGAGGAGACATGTCGATTGTGATACTCGTATAACAACTTCCTTGTCCATCTAGATTTGTTAGAAAACATTCTCAAACACAACATGAAGAACATTTTCGTGCCACAAAGGTATAAGTTAGTGGTGAATCAAACTTTGACCGATCTTTCGAATATTGCAGCCTTCAATAGCTCAACCAGTATGTATGCTACCAAGAAAGTCCCATTCACGGCCAAAGAGACAATATACGCAATGGTGCAATGCACTACATACTTGTCATCCAGTGACTGTAACACATGCCTGAGGTTTGCCATAGCGAATATTTCAAGTTGTTGCTATTCCTATCGTGGTGCACTGCTTTTTAGCCGCAGTTGCTATCTAAGGTACGAATTATACACCTTTTATGAAGTAACAACGAGTGAAGACACAGCTTCCGAGCAGAATCAAGGAACTGAAAAAAGTAAGTATCTCCGTAGAGTCGCTTGTAACAGAAAATTGACTATGACCCTGAGCTTTTTACTGACTAAATTGGAATAGATGATTAATTCTCTTCGTTCTGCAGTTGCAGGTCGTCGTCTATGGATGATTATAGTCATTACACTTAGAGCCACCATTGTGGTTGTAATACCTTTGAGTTTTCTTGTTTACTATGCTGGCTTGATGAATGGAATCAAAATATGTAATAATGTTGGAGTAATATCGAAAAGTTTTGTTCTGTTTTCTGCTTTGCGACTCTTGACAATTTTAATTTGTTAATGTTGAAGTCGATTTTCTTGATCAAGATTGAAGCCATGATTGATAGTTGATGAAGCAAAGTCAAAATGAGACGGATTAGAGACGAAACGGCCAAGAAACGATGTAACAGTATGTTACACGGCCTGGGACATGGTCGTGTCCCCAGACCGTGTCTTGTTGTTTATTACATAGACACGACTACTCGACCGTGTCTTGGGAGGTTTCGACCGTGTCTTACCCGGTTTATCCATGTAACATATTCTGAACTTGTTTTCTGAACTTGTTTTCTGCAAGAAAACGAGTGGAGTTTGTGATTGAGACTCTGGAACAGGAAAATATCAATCAGGTTGATTCACGAGGTCTAACAACAAGTGTACCAAGGCATGTCAATTGTGTTGGTGATGATAAAAGGCCATCACTGGAGGACACAGAAAAAGATGTGGGATGGTGTGTTGTTAGGAGTGGATGGAAAGCTAGCGATAGTGGAGGTAAGTTTGGGATGGACTTGGTTTGTTGTTGCAGGACTTGAGGCCCTACGGGGTGGTGTGGCATGGGAGTAATTCTATGGATGAGTTGTGTAAGGAAGAAAATTCACTTCAAGGTGGAGAATTGTTAATGTTGAAGTCGATTTTCTTGATCAAGATTGAATCTATGATTGATAGTTGATGAAGCAAAGTCGAAATGAGACGGATTGGAGGCGAAACGACCAAATGTAACAGTGTGTTACATGGCCTGAGACACGGCCTTATGGTTTATTACACGGACATGCACTATTCAACCGTGTCTTAGGGATTTCGACCGTGTCTTACCCAGCTTGTCCGTATAACCTATTCTGAATGTGATTTCCTACTTAGGAAGGGTTCTAATAAGTGTATTAGGGTTTTGGGTAGCCTATTTTGGTTAGGGTTTCATTGTATACTATAAATAGATGGCTTGTGAACAATCTTGGTGCCTTTTGACCAGTTGTAACTCTGAATAATAGAATACTTGCGCTCTGCCCGTGGACATAGATTGGTTATTGATCGAACCATGTAAATTTTGTGTTCTTATGTGATTGCTCTTTGTTTTTTTTGCATTTACTTTAATCGCCTGATTTTTTAACAAGTGGTATTAGAGTCTCAGTTGTTTGCTCAAAAAATAGAAAACGTTTTCTAGAACTAAATTGAAATGGTCATATACTTCCGTAGAATTGGGGTTTTGGAATCAGCAAATGAAGCCAAAAGTGAGGCGTATGGTCTGATGTGGCCAAAGTGCAAGCAATGGTAGTTTGCTTTGAACAAGCAATGGTAGTTGGCCCGTGATCGTAATTCGTATGCCTTTCATCTATGACCCTCTAGAAGCACACTAACAATCCAACTTCACTAATGTATCTTTCTTATGACGTCATCGCATGCAATGGCATGCACAATTTTTTTTACCCAATTAACTCATTATTATATATATATATATATATATATATATAATTACTTGAATTTAATTAATATGAACTAATGATTATCATCATCTATAGAACATTCCAATTGCACGATAAAAAAAAACTATTTTAAAATGTATAGATATAAATTTCCAGTTTTTTAGAAGAATAATGACAAAAAAATGACCATACAAAAAGTTAAAAAAAAAGACTTAATTATTCAACTATAGTTTATATAATTCAAATTTATTTGATTATCTAAAATAAAAAGTTAGAATTTTTAATTTTTTAATCATTAGAATCTTTAATTTTAGTAGATATTATACTGGGAAAATGTGTGGTTAGAAAATTACAATTCAAATTTTAAGTAAAATTAGTTGTCAAATCACTAATTCTAAAAGAACTTCTACCGAACATAAACTAGAATCAAATAATTCTACTTTGGCGATATTATGAATTCAGCAATTCCTTGGGTGGGTTCCTGAGGATAATTTATTTGATAAATATAAATAAATAAAGTAATTGAAGCATATCACGTTCATTAATTTCCTTTCATCAGATTGCTTATCTGGAAACTCAACTCCGCTCTCTCCTGCCTCATAAAACGCCACCCATCCCTCTTCTTTGCATTGCACATTCAAAACTCTTCAGATCCAAATCTCTATCTCTCCCTCTCTTCGCTCTTTTTTAGCACCACTCATGCACGAAACGACAGGCCAGGTGACCGTTTCGGCTCCTAAACGACCTCGTTTCACCAAGCTTTCTATGAAAATCCAACTTGTGGTGATCCCGGCCAATCGAGCTTCGTTTATTTGTAGTATTTAAGTTTGAACTGAATCAGAATTCACAGTTAGATTCCATCTCTACCACACGACTTGGTCGCTTTTTTTCTCTGACTCTCGTGATCATATAACCACGACAAGTTCGTGGTTATTATTTCATTTTTTTAGCGGAGATGGCGGCGGCATTAGCGGGAGATGATCTTGCGAGATCGGCGAGCAGTAGACAGTCTGGAAGCCACCGGAGCTGGAAATCGACAAGCTTCCGAGAAGCATGGGCTCCGTCCGACGTATTCAGCCGGAGCCAAAGAGCCTCCAACGACGACGAGGAGGAGCTCCGATGGGCGGCGATCGAGCGGTTACCGACTTATGATAGGTTAAGAAAAGGAATGCTCAGGCAAGTTCTGGATAACGGAGCAGTGGTTCCGAATGAGGTTGACGTGACGAAGCTTGGAATACAGGACAGGAAGCACTTAATGGACAATATACTGAAAGTCGTCGATGAAGATAATGAGGCATTTTTAAGAAGACTGAGGGATAGGACTGATAGGTCCGTTTTCGTATATAAGTTTGAAATAATGGATTTTTTTTTGTTAAGACGCGGAAGGAAGTTAGTTATTTTGATTCTGTTTGTTTATTACAGAGTAGGAATTGAAATTCCGAAGATTGAAGTTCGTTACGAGCATCTGTCAGTGGAAGGAGATGTGCGTGTTGGAAGCAGAGCTCTGCCTAGCTTGCTTAATGCTAGCCTGAACGTCATAGAGGATACTGTCCTTTTTCTCTTTCAGGTTTGTTTTGCGTTTTTATGAGAATTTAATTTCATGCAAAACAGAGGAAGCTATTTCACTGTTTCCTTTTTCTCTTTCAGGTGAAAGGAAAGTTTGTTTTATGATTTTATGTGAATTTAACTTCGCGCAAAAAAGAGGAAGCAATTTCACTGTTTCCTTTTTTTCTTTCAGGTGAAAAGAAAGTTTGTTTTATGTTATTGTGTGGGAGTTAATTTCGTACAAAACAGAGGAAGTTCTTCCACTGTGATCTCTGAAATTTTTTGCTGATTTTTTAAAAGTTAATGAGTGGAGCATTACTTGGAGCTCTTGAAATTTGCAGATCTTCTGTTTTTGGATTGCTTTTCAATGAGACTCTTCTGTTAATGATTACTGACTCTGTTTAATTTTTATCATTTGTGATAGCCTATTTTGAGGGGTATTTCCACGAAGAAGAAGAAAATCCAAATTCTTCAAGATGTCAGTGGCATTGTTAGACCATCAAGGTGAAATTCTTAAATTTTGTTTTCTATGTATGTTTGTAATTCTGATCCAAGATAAGAAATTACAATTCTTGCAATTGCCTCCACATGATATTATTGGCAATGTTCTTAAAAGCTTGCTAGAGACGCAAGCTCCTTGGCAATAGCACAGAAGACCACATCCTTCTCCCGTGTATTTCCTTTGAATGAGCAAGACAATTTTGTTCTGTGTACAAGCGTAGAATTCGCATCAATGATTGATTGTTGCATCTGTAACTTTCAGGATGACCTTACTTCTAGGTCCCCCAGGGGCAGGAAAAACAACGCTGTTATTGGCACTTGCAGGAAAACTGGACAAGGACTTAAGAGTGCGTTTTCTGTTAGTTGTGAAATTCTTGGCTGTTAGTTAATCATAATTGTTCTGGTAGTTTTGGCAGTTTCATATTCTAAGAAATTTCATCTTGCTTGTGGGTTTGACGAAATAGGATTCTGGAAAAATCACATATTGCGGTCATGAATTGAAGGAGTTTGTTCCTCAAAGGACTTGTGCTTATATTAGTCAGCAGGATCTCCATTATGGAGAGATGACTGTGAGAGAGACACTGGATTTCTCTGGACGATGCTTAGGTGTTGGAAC
>CAODLS010752871.1:0-21685 GCA_948243855.1 Flueggea neowawraea
TTGACAATCATTGACTATGGACATTTAGATATAGTGTTCAAGTACCAATGTGTTGCCCGCCAGCCATGGCACACTAGGTGTGAACCTACTATATCATGGACATCGTTTTGTTGATATAATCATACGAACCAAAATGATTCTTCTATCATTTTAATTAGCAAAATGAAAACATGTCTTTTTATATTTTGTTGTTACTTATGTGGCGCCCTTAATGGGTGGCTCCTAGGGCACCTGCACTAATAGTATAAATAGCCCAAAACATACAAAAACTGGTAAGACATGGCCAAGCCCATGGTTGTGTCCTCTCTTTATCATTCGTATCTTTACTGATTTCATGTGGGAAGTTACACAAAATGGTCTTGTGCCCGTGTCTTCATGGCTTTTATCCGTGTCTTGGAGCATTTGTCTGTGTCCTGCAAATAAGAATCACATGCTATCACACAGACACGGCAGTGTTGTTCTTCCTTGCATCTGTGTCTTCAATTTCCATGAACAACAATGTACACAAGCCACCACACTATCATCCCATCATATACCACAGCTGTGTCTTATCCCAAATGGCCCCGAAAGTCATCATTTAAGCTCTGCTTTGATTTGCTTTCATTCTTTTCATCAAAGCATCATCAATTGATCTAAAAAAACATAAAAGTACCAGAAATAACAAATAACGTTCAATTAATATTCAAAACAATAAGAGTTCAATAGCATAAACATGTATAAACTAATGCTTATCAACTATTTTAAATGTTCGTAATCAATTGTTATCATGTGAATGATAATGAATTAAGGTTAGTATGTTCCTAAGTGGATAATCATGTTTTACTAATTATGGATATAAGATATCACTTAGAATATAGATATATGTTAAGGAACATGCATTTGAAAATGCAATCATTGGTCCCAATAAGCAATGGAATGGCACTCCAAGAGAGGGATGAATTGGATTTTAAGGAGTTTGAAAACTTTGTTGAAAATATTTTGCAAATCAAAACAAATAACAAAGTTCTTTTCAAATCAAAATCAAAGTATAAATGCGGAAGCAATAAAACAACCAATCCACAAACAATATAAAGCATGTATAGAACACGATAAAGATAGTAAGGGAGAGAGAAAATCAAAGCCCAATATTTATAGTGGTTTGATCCACATGACCTACATCCACTTCTCTAGATCCACTAGAGAGTTCAATCAACTATCTCCTCTCTTATGGGTGAAGGGAAACCGTTTGCAACAACTTATTTTTGTAGGAGCAACAAGCAAACAGTTATACCTTGTTTTTGCGGGATCAACAAGAAAATTGTGTCCCTAGTTTTTATAGGCTGAACTAGAAAATCATTACCACTTATTTTTAGGACAAAACAAGCAAACCAAACCTCTAGTTTTTGTTGGATCAACTAGCAAACCGTTACCCATAAATTTTCTAAGGCTAACTAGCAACCACTCTTGTTTTTCAAGGCTCAACAAGGAAACCTAACTACCCTCAAGCAAATAACCTTGCTTGCTACAAATCAACTAAAAGATATTGCAAAATAAAAGCTCACACAAGCCCAAAAATTTATGCAAGTATAATAGCTCAAATGGGTTATAAAGGTAGATAAGAGATATATAATGGTTAGCAAGTCTTAGCAATGATATATCTTACTTCTCTTCTGTTCTAGGACGTTTATCTATAGCTACTCTTAGACATATAGCCATTGGAACCTCAACGAAGCCGTTGAGAGATAAAAGGATTTATGCTCAGTAATAACGTCACCCTTCACTGCGTGTGTTGTTCCTCATCTACTCGCGTAGTTCATCGTTCCATTTAAGTTCTATGTGTTGTGTATACAACTTTGAGTGTATTGATAGAACTCCAGTGGTCTCAATTTTGATTGGATCAACATCTACGTGGGTTGGTGATCTTCTACATGCATTGTTCATACTTCTATATGCGTTGATCACTATTCAATGTTCATTCATTTGAATTTCAGAATGTGCAATTTTCACCCAGAGTTCTTTTACGTGCTTTGTTTGGCCTTCAACTTGCGTTGTCGTTCTATCAAAGTATGCACCTCTGATTTTGCACATAATTTGTATCAAAGAATGTTCAAATTCAAATTACCGATGAGCATCTTGTTTTTGTTAGCTAGTCCATGTAAAACACGGTTTGGACCGAATGAGAATGGAAAATTGCACTTCAAGACGGGGTGAATTGGAGTTTTAGCAAGTTAAAAACTTTGTCAAAAATCTTTTGCAAATCAAAGCAAATAACAAAGTATTTTATAATTAAAATCAAAGTATATGAGCGAAAGATTTAATACACCAATTCACAAACAATATAAAGCAAGTGTAAGGCAAATTAAATATAGAAAGTAAGGGAGAAAGAAAATTAAAGCCCGATATTTATAGTGGTTCGGTCCTCTTGACCTACGTCCACTCCTCTAGATTCACTATAGAGTTCAATCAACTAACTCCTCACTTCTGGGTGGAAGGAAACCATTTACAACAACTTGTTTTTGCGGGATCAACAAGCAAACTGCTACAACTTGTTTTTACGGGATTAACAAGAAAGTCGTTACACTTGTTTTTGCGGGCTCAACAAGCAAACTGTATCTCTAATTTTTTGCGGGATCAACTAGGAAACCAAACCACTAATTTTTGCGGGATTAACTAGCAAACCAAACCACTAGTTTTTGTGGGGATTAAATAGTTAATTGAACCACTAGCTTTTGTGGGATCAACTAGCAAACCGTTACTCTAGTTTTCTAAGGCTCACTAGAAAACCTATGCATGCCAAGCAAACAACCTTGCTTATTATAGATTTAACCCCAAAGGTATAATAGATTAAAATGTCACACCAACCCAACAATAAGATTACAAGTGAATAGCTTAAATGGGTTGTAAAGGTAGACAAGAGAGATAGAATGATTAGCAAGTCTTAGCAAAGGTACCCATTGCTTCTCTTCTATCTTTAGACGTCTATTTATAGTCACTTGAAGGAATATAGCCGTTGGAACCTCAAAGTAGTCATTGTAAAATGAGACAAATTCTGTCCAGTAGCGATGTCATCTTTTACTACGTGTGTAGCCACCATCTATGTGCATAGAACTTCGTTCCATTTGGGTTCTGCGTGCTGTGTATGCAAGTCTACGTGCATTGCAAGAACTCCAATGGTCTCGGCTTTATATGGATCAACTTCACGTGCTTTGTTTCTTTACTGCGTGCATTATCTTGAGTTATGCGTGCATAGTGACACTTTTTCGTTCATTGCCTTGATATCCAAAATGTGCAATTTTCACCCAGTGGCTTGATAAGTGCGTTGCACTTTGTTCTGTGTACGTAGACATTTGATCAAAGTCTGCACCTATGATTTTGCATGTGATTTGTGTTAGAGAATGTCAGGTATATTCAAATTCAAATTCCCAAGGAGCGTCTTAGCTTTGTAAGCTAGTCCAGTTCTCCTCATCTGACACCTTTGTATTTACATGCTTTGTGTGTGACTCACTGTTCTGATATTCTCTGAATTCATGGTATGACCCTTATCTAGAGGATTTTTGTCAACCTATCTCTAGTTTTGCATGCAAATCCTTCCAATTATGAATGATCTATCACACACAAAATCTCTCAATTGCACATGCATGAACCAGCAGTTGAATCGAAAGGCTAGCAACAATCAATTCAACAATTGAAATCATAATTGAATCTCAATTCCATAAATAAACTGAATGAATAACAATCAATTCATCAAATAGTCAATATATGGTTCATCACATCTAGATGCACAAAAGTATTAGTTCATACTCGTAGAGAAAGAAACAACAAGATGCAAAGAAAATCTAAGGAGAGAAAGAAAAACCATGATAGAAACCTTCAATCTTCCACTTGATTACTTCAATCTTGGTGTTAATTCGCTCCAATGTTGTTTCCACACAAATACCCAACATTCTTCCTCTTTAACCTGTGTTATTTTTGTTGGAATTCGTTACTATTTTATGACATTCGTGTCTTAAAGATAAGCATTCCGTAGTGTTACATGGACAACAACACGGCTGTGTACTGCCCAGCTTTGTCCGTGTTTCCCTCCACGGTCATGTTTTGTATTGTTCCATCCATGTTTTGGTTGTTCTTCACGTTTTTGCATTCTAGAGAGGTACACAGACAGCTACACGCCCGTGGGATGCTTAATGATGATTGTGGCTCATGTTAAATGCTCAAAAAGTTGTCATTCAGGCTTTGTTGTTGCTCGTATGCATCAACACATCGAAATACAACCTGAGAAAGAAAAAATGAATCAATTAAGTGTCATAACTCATCAATTTACCTCAATTTGTCATCTAAAAGAGAATGAATGCGAGTATATAAATATATAAAAATGAGCATCCATCAATGATACAAAAAGGGCGAGAATATGGCATGAATTTGATTAAGTGCTTTATCATTTATAATGGTATCAAATGTGCTTAAATGTGTTCATGTGTTTCATCAATTGGTATTTTTGTTGCTTTGAACATCATATAGTATTATGTTTAGCTAACCAAGTGACAAGGACTGAAATCCATGATCAAATTGTTTGTTATTGGTGATTAGATGTTCAAATTCATGAATGTTTTGTCATCATCAAAAAAGGAAGATTGTTGAGTTCAATTTCATGATGATGAATGTAAAACAGCAATGAAAAAGGTGCAAAGTTGCAGACTTATTGATAGATGGCCAAAAATCACCTTATAAGTCATCAAACCATGTTGATACATGCATAGCTATATTCTACGCAGACAGAAGATCCTACAAGGCACGTAGATGAGAAGCATATGCTATTGGAAATTATTTACACACATCTACACATGCAGAAGCTGTGCAACGCCCATTGACGAGAGCTCAGGTTGATGAAGAGAAAATGTGCAAGAGCCGAAGCACGTTGAGAAGACTAGAAGGCACGTAGAAGATAAAAGATGCAATCTTTAAATACTCTCGTCTGCTTCTCATATACGAGGATGAGCTATCCTACCTGACAAAATCATGACACTCCTCAAAATTTAAATTGGAATATTCCCTAACAAAGATTCAAATAGTACAAGAGAGAAATCAGATATATGCATGCAGTTGTTCATGCTAAACACATAGATGAGATGAGCTAGACTAGCTAACAAAGTCAAGACGATCCTCGAGAATTCAAATATTCCCTAATAAATGTTGACACATGTGCAAACTAAAGGTACAATCTTGAACGACTATGCACGCAGAACAAAGTGCAATGCACATAGCAAGTCACTGGGTAAAAATTGCATATTCTGAAGATTGAAGCAATGCACATAGAACATGGCATAGGGCACGCAGAACTTGAGATCAACGCATGTAGAAGAAGAGCAACACACATAGATGTTGATCCTGTTGGACCAAGGGTGGTCAACATTGAGATTTGTCTAAAGTTTTGATGATGAACAAACTGCAGAGTTTGATCTGAAGCAAGATTGACGTACGTCAAAACAAAGTCACGTACGTGTGTTAATGTCACGTATGTCAGTGAAGCCTCAAGTACGTGAGTTGGACCGTGAGCTGAAACATAAGCTACTGGAACTGAAAAGAAGTGAACACACGTACGTAAGAAAAGGTTCACGTACGTGAAAGGTATCCAAAGTACGCAAGTTCTACCGTGAGCTGAAACAGAAGCTACTGGAACTGAAAAGAAGTGAACACACGTACATTAGAAATTAACACGTACGTGAAATGTATCCAAAGTACGTCAAATATTATTAGAATTAAAGCGGGAAAATTGAAGTCTTGAATCAACTGAAGGCATGAAGCCACACGTACATGTGTACATAGAAGTCACGTACGTCACATATAAAAGACAAGACGAAGATTGCAGTTCAGAGGATGTTTGTTTTGAATTTCATGTGGATCGAGACAAACAGATGAAGCAATGGTCAAGTATCTTTTATTGATACAAGTGTATTTGCTCTTAAAATTTATTCTTCATTTACTTGTATCACTAGCTTTTAATCTATTGGTGAGTGTTTGAAAACACCTTTGAAAAGAGTGATTGTGAGAGGGATAAAGAGTAGATCCTTAGGTTGGTTTTTGTTCTTGAACCGGAATCAAGAAACTTGTAAGAGTTCTCACTTAGCTAGAAAGTGAAGTTGTAATCTTTGTGAAGATTGATAGTGGAAATCCTAAGTGGTGATGCTTAGGTAGTGAATGTAGGCATCGAGTTGGACGAACCACTATAAGTTCTTGGTGTTCTTTCTTTTACCGCAATCATTTTCGAAGAAAATTCAAAGCTTCTATAATCACACTATTCAACCCCCCTTCTAATGTGACTATCGACTCAACAGATCTACTCAAAGTCGAGACCACTAGAGTTCTTACAATGCATGTAGACCTTCTATCAATTCACGCAAAACGTAGATGGAACAAGGTACTACGCACGTAGAAGACAAATGACGCCATTTACTGGACATAATTTGAATTATTTCACAACGGCTACTTCGAGACTCTAAGGACTATATTTTGAAGAGTAGCTATAAATAGACGTCCTAGAATATAAGAGAAGTAAGAGATACCTTTGCTAAGACTTGCTAATCATTCTATCTCTTTCTCTATCTTTATAACCCATTTGAGCTATTTACTTGCTATCACATTCTGGGTTGTGTGATCTCTAAATTTGATATATCTTTGGGTTCACTTGTAACAAGCAATGTTATTTGCTTGAGGATAGTTAGGTTTCCTTGTTAAGCCTTAGAAAACAAGAGTAGTTGCTAGATGGCCTTAGAAAACCAGTGGGTAATTGTTTGCTAGTTGAGCATGCAAAAACTAGTGATTTGGTTTGCTTATTTTGACCTGAACACAAGTGGTAACGATTTTCTAGTTCAGCTCGCAAAAAATTGGGATATGGTTTACTAGTTCAGCCTATAAAAACTAGGGACACGGTTTTTGCAAGATATGATCCCGCAAAAACAAGGTGCAATGGTTTGCTTGTTGATCTCGCAAAAACAAGTTGTTGTAAACAGTTTCCCTCTACCCGGAAGTGAGGAGATAGTTGAATGAACTCTCTAGTGAATCTAGAGGAGTGGATGTAGGTCAAGAGGACTGAACCAATATAAATACTGGGCTTTGATTTTCTGTCTCTCTTACTCTCTTTATCTTGCTTTATATTTGCATCATCTTGTTTGTGAATTGGTGATTTTATTGCTTTCACATTTAACTTTGATTTTGTTTGTAAAAGAACTTTGTTATTTTCTTTAGTTTTCAATAGATTTTCAACAAAGTTTTCAAATTCATAAAACTCCAATTCACCCCCCTCTTAGAGTGTCATTTCATTGCATATTGGGATCGACGATTGCATTTTCATTTTTATCTTCAATATACTCCATCGCCCTGGCAGACTCGGCCATCTATCTCACAGTGGTCATATCATGGCTCGCCACCACTCAGCCAGTCCTTTAGAGCGTACCTACTGAGCTCTATGAATGTCTCCTCATATGTAGTCACCAATATACCTGACTGCTATCTAAACTCATTGAATCTGTCAGTCTTCTTATCCTTGATACTCTGGGGAAAGACAGATGCAATGACTTCACTCTTGAACTCAACTTAAGTGATACCCTCACGTGTCTTAAAATCCCACCACCATAGTGTTGCACGGCCATCCAGTAATAATGTAGAAAGTCTAACTCTCTCAGTATCATCAGTAACGCTGATAGTATTAAAGCATTGCTCTACAGCAAAAAGAAAGTCATGCGGATCATCACTCATCTTGCTCGCAAACCTTGGGGGCTTAAGCTTAAAAAACACATCAATTCGGGTACCAGTACCGACCTGAGGTGCCATGGGATTACTATTGTTGCCACCTCTGGCTGAACAAATTAACTGGTCGAATCATAGGCCGTGGGGGGTGGAGCTACTATAGCTACTAAAACTGTCTAATTCCTAACTGCCTGATATAGGAGAAATCCTAATTGAGAAGAAATCTTTTGAAGTGCTCGAGAACCCAAGTAAGATACTCAAACATATATAACTAAGCTGCTGGCAGTGGCAGAGGCTGTAGTTGGGGTTGAAGATGCGACTCTGGCGAACTACGCTGGGTTGACTGATCAATTACAAAATGTCTAGCTACTTTAGCGAAAGCACGCTCAACTGTAGCTCATATTTGACGATGTCAAGCCATATCTACAGAAAACAGACAAACAGATCGTACATGCAAAATCTCATAATGCAAATGATTTCCACAATACCGAAGTAATAATCAGAGAAGTATAAAGGCAAAACAGAATGATTCAATCAAAGATACCTATGCTCCACAACCGACCGAGCCTTACAAAATTTAAGGCTCTGATACCACCTTTGTCATGACCCAAGATTGGATCATGATCGGCGTATAAGGTGATCGAACCGGGGGGCCAGGCCCATCTTGCACAAGCCTCGGAGAATCAGATATTCTACCTAACTTATTCAATTAAAACCATTCATTAATCCAAAACATATAATAAATGTAAATTTAAAGCATATTTTATATATAAAAGTATGCCAAATAAAACATATCATAATAATGTCAAAAAAACATATGAGTAAAACAGCGTAACCAAAATACAAAACCTAACCCAGTAACGCAACAGTAATTCGGTATGGAGCTCTACTCCAAAAAGAATCCAAGCCTGACCAAAAAGGCATTACTATCAGAAAGGATGCCTCACTGAGTGTCAGGATGCCAGACGGTTGATGGATACCAAAAGTGTACCTAAAAATGTTAAGGGGAGAGGGCGAGAAAACTCAGTGAGGAACGACACTCTAGATCGCCTTAGTCCATTTTGAAAATGTTTTTAGAAAATACCACATACACTTATATAATTAGATACTAAATGTATACACTCATATATTTAGTAGTTCAGAAATTCATTTTGAAAACATTCGCACAAATAGCAAACAATAGACAAGTGTACAAAATAATAATATCATATTTATACATATACAGCATATGACAAATAAGGACTATATATAGAAAGAAAAAGTTGTGTTCTATCCCACAAGACAAAATCAGATGTACGTGTGTCTGGTCAGACACATGGCTACCATATTAACTTGGTAATTAGGGCCTTGTCAAAGCATTGGTATGCCAGAGGCTACGCTATCTCATAGTTAGATGTCCCTTATTCGAAATGCATAATAAATAGTATACAGAGTAGACAGGCATACAAAGCAAAATTAATTCATAGAAATTATATATATATACCAAATTTCAGAAAAGCAAAGTACTAAATGTTTGTTTAACACATTAGTCAAATTTTAATTTAACCAATCCTTTGATTATTCAGATTACAGATAATTATTCAGACACAACAAAAATAATATAAGTTTGGAAGACACAATACATGTGTCTAAAGCTGTCATCTCACTCACTTGGATGTCCAAAGCAAGAAAGGGCCAGTCACACACCACTAGTCGACTACTGGTCTCGATGTCACAAACATGATGCTAAAATAGAGAAAATCAGAGAAAATATCAAAATGTGGCATTGTAGCAATACCAATGCATGATATGCAGATGCAGAACCGAAATCCTCGACGATGCTAAAAATCATATTGCGATCGAAGAGCTATGACTCTCTTCTGAAAAATTGAACTCCTCGTAAGACTATAGTTTAGTCCCTTAACTTTTTAAAAATTATATTTTAGTCCCTAAGACCTCAAAAAATAGCATATTAGTCCCTAAAAATTTTAAAAATTATAAATCAGCTCTCAAAATATTCAGAATTCTGAAATCAGGCCTTAAACATTAAAAAATTATCATTTTAGCGTTCGCAATAGAAATCTATTAAACAATGTCCGTATCGATTGAATTTCGACATTTCCAAACGTTCAAATCAATCTGAAATAACTTAAAAAACATGAATCTACTATCGAATCCACAAAAGAAATATTAAAACTCCCTAAATCTATCAAAACTCGTACTCATCCAAACCCATTTTGAAAAAAACATCAAATCTTGAATAAACAAGCTATGTTTATGTGTTTCGAGCTTCCTTATATCATGATCTATCATCCTCTATTAACCATTGCAATATAAATTATCTAAAGCACGTCCAACTCTCTAAACCATCAGTTATGCCACACCAAATCGAAATGTATTAGAAGTACGAAAATGATGAAAGAAACTTGTTAAGAGCTTGATCTTACCTCAATAGATCAAAAATGAATCATGTAGCCTCTGTTTAGCCGTAACGTACTTTACATAGAAGCTTACGTACATTGATCATCATCAAGTATCCATAGGATCATGGAAGCGCTCTCTTGGGCTTCCAGTAGAGCTCTCATTTGCCAATTTATAGGCTAGCCTTTTCCTCTGTAGCCTCCTCCACTGAGATCCAGTAGTTTTGGCCTAAATAGCAAACTAAGAAGGGGGTGAACTGATTTCTAAAAAATAAAATTAGATTGTACACAATTAATAAAACAAAAATTAATTAAGCAAGGCAACAATATAAGCACAAATAATGTAATGTAAGGACCTTAGGGAAAGAGAGAAATAAGGCCGAGATTTATAATGGTTCAGCTTAACCAAGCCTACATCCACTCCTCAAGTATCCATTTGAGATTTTTCTTCACTATCTTCCTCTTGGAAAATATTGCAACCACTTGCTTCATGGAGGCAAACTCCCTTTTACACTTCAACCTTCACGGGTACTTGAAAACCTTTCTCTAATCCTAACTTCACGGGTGTTAGGTCACCTTTAGAAACTCTCAACAATATTATAGAAATGTGCATTCAATACTCTCTCAAAGGGATTTGCAAATCTAAGCTTAATGAGAGAAACTAGCTCAATATAAGAAAATATGCAAGAAGTTGCTCTAGAAAAAAAATGATCATAAAATGCACAATACTTGTACTTTTCAAGTGTTTCTTGAGTTTTATTTATAGCTAAAGATGTCCTATTGATCGTTGTACAAAGTTTGGAGACGTTGGGTTTGATTTTGTGACTGTTCTAGCACATTTCCCAAACCTATCAAGCTTAACTGTTCTTTAGGTAGAAGTTTTATTAGAATTTCTTCTTTAAGCTTAGTTATTCTGCAAAAACCAAACAATATATATATATGGACATATGGACCCATTTACATTTGGCTACACTTATATTTGGCCAATTTTGATCATCTTGGTCCGAGTTGCAATAACTACTCTTGAGATAGAAATTTTATCAGATCTTCCACTTCAAGAGTATTTATCCTAGAATATCTCATTTTACTATTTTTGGACCTAACTTATTCGGTCCAACTTTCACTTGATGGAATCTTTTGAGCCTTCATGCTTTTGGCCCAACTCCATATCAATAGATAAAAAATCCATTTATATTGATTAAGTCCAAATCATTTTTTCTTCATATATCCATTTTTCCAATTTATCTTTTCTCTTAAAGACATCAAACTTCATACTCTAAAATAACCTTAATGCCTCAATTATAAATTAAAAGTGAAATATATCAAGCTCATAAATTATCCAAGTTCAATCAACCAATTTAATCTATAGCAAATATGTAAATTAATCCAATTTCACTTAATAATTTATTTATCATTCTTTTTCATCATCAAAATGTATTAAATAAATATAAGAGTCAACAGTGGGCTTTCTCTTGGAGGCCATTTTGGATCATGCTACTTACCATTGATTAGGCTCCTTTGGAAATCTGGTGAGAACAAATTTCAACTCCTTATTTGTGGCCTCCTCCACGCTACATAGAGACTTCTGCTCTTCAGGGGTCTTGTTAGCCCTCTCATTTCTTTCCACCTTTCTATTCCATACATTCCAGCCCTTCTCCATGGGTTATCAATGCTTCCTCTCTTTTCGACACATGTTAAGCCAATTCCTCAAATCAACATTTGCCATGTTAAATCTGGCAACTGTTGGGAATGAGTTCGCATTTATGAGCATACCCTCCTCTAGAAACTTCAACACCGCCTTATTAATCCTATATTGGATTAAATTTTTTAAAGCCCAACAAGCATTTATGGAGTCCATCTAGGAGTCTTGATACTTACAATACCCTTTTCTTTTCTTTTCCTCTTTTGTAGGGAGTCAGTGGTCTATATGCAAGAGATAAAATTCTCTTTCAAGGAAAATCAAAGGTCTCGATGGTTTTACTTACATTGAAAGTATATTATTTTTTGTTTCGCTTTTTGCCACTCCCATTTAAGGGAGCGTAACTGTCACGACCGGTTTTTAGACCGTGACCATCATATAAGATAGACCGTCTGTGAAAGTCCAGCTCAGCACATCCCGCACAAATTTTAAAGTACTCAAAAATTCTACCAAATTATTCATTTTAATAATTATCCAATATAACAAACATTTCGAATTTATAAATTATAACTAAAGTGTTATAAATCGAAATAATAATCTAAGGATTATTGGATTGGTTTCCTCTATCGTTTTTTAGATGGGTTTTTATTCCCCCTAACCCCCCCTGTCTGTGCCTCTGAAGGAATTTACTATTGTTCTTAGCATTAGAAAAGTTAAATTCTTTCGGTCCTTTTCACTTATCTTGTACATTGTTATATTTTGGTGTTTTGTTAGTTATGCACTGGCGGGGTTTGATATGAAAGATGTGTTTCTTCACATAAAGTTGATAGAGCAGGCATCCGGGTATGATCAGCCGGCTATAATGATACAAGAAGTATCTGATGATGAGGTACATGGTTCTGTTTTCAAACTTACTTTTGCTTGTAATTCACTGATTTCGTGGGCGGTGATGTCTGGTGCATTAGATAGTGCTTCCATTTGCTGCAAGAAGATACAGATCTTTGGAAAGAAGGGGTTTACTTTAGGGGTGGTTCTTCTTCTAGTCCAAGCTGGACAAGAGAAACTGTTCAAAACCCGAATAGAAAGTGCTTTAAAATCTGCTATAAAGAAACCTAAAGCCGCAACAGTGAAGCTTCCATTTGGACTTTGTGGGTGCCAAGAAGAGAATACTAGAGGTAGAGAATTTGGTGGAATTGAAGAGGATCCCTGGGAACCAAATTACAGAAATGGGTTTGAGAATTCAAATATAAACATTCAGCTTGAGATGCCATTACCCACTTCATCATTTCTTGTATCAGTTGATGAATGGCAAACAATTCAATCAGGTGTTGATCAAATTGGGAGATGGCTATTGAACTCTGATAGTCTAGAATTTATTGATCAGATTGGACCAAGTTCTTTTAAGGGGGTTTAGAAAGGCAAGAGGGTTGGAATCGAGAAGCTGAAAGGGTGTGATAAAGGGAACTCATATGAGTTTGAGCTCCGTAAAGATCTATTGGAGTTAATGACTTGTGGCCATAAGAACATTCTGCAATTTTGTGGCATTTGCGTTGATGACAATCATGGCTTGTGCGTTGTGACCAAGTTGATGGAAGGGGGATCTGTTAATGAGCTGATGCTAAAGAGCAAGAAGATTCAGACAAGGGAAATAATAAGAATTGCTGTGGATGTTGCAGAAGGCCTTAAAATTTTAAATGATCATGGTGTGGCATACAGAGACCTGAACACACAGAGGACTCTATTAGATAGACATGGAAATGCTTGTTTAGGGGACATGGGTATAGTCACTGCTTGCAAGAGTGTGGGGGAGGCTATGGAGTATGAAACCAATGGATATTGTTGGCTAGCTCCAGAGGTTTGTACCAACTTTTTCCAAATACATTTTAGCTAATCGCATATAGTCATTTCAGTCTAGTAGATAAAATGACTGTCATAGCATATACAGTTTTGCATTAGTTGCCAAGTCTTTTTCATATGACTATATATGCAGATTATGGCCACTCAATTTTTTCAAAATTCTGAATCTCATGGGGAATTCATATATTTTGCTCATCATACGCTAGAGACCTTTATCGGCACTATTTTTCAGATCTCTATTTTGTGGAATTTATCCTACTTCATTTTGGGAACAATCTCACTTCCATGTGTCCAATGCTTAATCGGTAGGTTTGCTTATTTCTTTCCATGATGTTCAAAGGCTTCGAAATCAGAAGGGTGGAGTGGTGTATTTTGAGTTGGCTTGCATACAGATAATGTTTTCTTATTTTGTTTATGTGAATTGTGTTTACTTTTACGCTTTTGAACTTACTAATTTGGTATGTATATTTCTGTTGCATTTACCCTCATAATGAACTGCTGCAGTTTAATCTCGATATGGCTATTGATACTTAGTAATAGAAATTACTTTTTTGTGGAGAATTATTTGAGTCTTAGGATGTTTAGGCACATTGTTTACGTTCAATGTATGTGGAACTATTTTTCTTATTGTTCAACTATTTGCTGATAAAGACATTATGCCACTTTCCCAACATAATTGTTTGAGCATGCGCAAACATGTTTTAATTATTGTTTTTGCTTTACATTTTAATGAGGATTACCTAAAAAATTATATATGCTTTCCATTAAACAAATCATCTCGGCATCTATACATTTGTGGCGCAACTTTCTGCCAAGATGGTTCTTTTGGTGGAGTCCTAAGTTTGGATCTTTTTCAACTTTAAGCATGATTTATGATCCTTTTCCTCATACCTAATTTGTAAGCCACTGTCTGGACACAACTTTTACAATATTTCCTTTACTACGTGAATCATACATATATCACAAGATGAAGTGTCTTGAACACAGCATGTTAAAAAGAAAAAAAGTGTCTTCAATAGTGATTTTCTTGATGAACCTTAACTACGTGAATTATTATATGAGATTGCCTCATTAATATCTACAACAGGATTGCAAGGACTTATATATGTAATGTTCTTCCCTTCTCTATGTTCTGAAAATAGATTATTGCTGGTGACCCGGAGAGTGTTGCTGAGACATGGATGAGTAATGTGTATAGCTTTGGAATGGTGCTTTTGGAGATGGTAACAGGCGAGGCAGCATATTCTGCGTATTCTCCAGTTCAGGCAGCGGTTGGAATAGCTGCTTGTGGCCTAAGACCCGATATTCCTAAAGACTGCCCACAAATCCTGAAATCTTTGATGACAAAGTGCTGGAACAACAACCCATCAAAACGCCCTCAGTTCTCCGAGATTCTGTCGATTTTGCTTCGATCTAGCAACAGCAGCTGCAGGTAAAATATCCTTAATGTCTTGGCAATTTCATCAGATTGCATTTAGATTTTCTGCAAATTAGGTTCCTTTAATAGCTTTTGTTATGCTTAACTGTAGATTACGGAAGCTCATATAGCAGAAATGAATCCATATAGTTGTTCCTGCACTAATAGCATCGTACATAGTCAGTACTCTACGATGAAAAATTGCTTTCTTTACTTTCTTTAAAGTGTGTTTGTCTGTAGAAAGTAGATTTTCTAAGTAGATTGTATGGTAAAAAAGTAGAGAAAATGACGCTATTTTTTACAAGTGCAATATGCTTTAATAGTGAATATATAGTTTCAATATTCCATTAACAAACACACGCCATCTATAGCGGATATACTATTTTTTTAGATGCGATGACACCGTATGGTGGTGGGAATATCAAAAATATGTTTAGTCACAAATGATGACGCAGTTTCACGTTGGATGCAAAAGGATGGGATCATTAGGGATGAAGAAAAGGAACACCAGATTGTGTGTGGCCTAGTTGGCCTACAAGGTTTGAGTGATACAATGAATCTTGGCATCCCCAAAGTTGCTCTTTTGTTTATATGGTGACCATCTTAGGGTCCCGTAAAAGCTAATTGTGTTTTCCTGTCTGGAGAAATGAAAGACAACCAGAAATATTCCTATCCTAGAACTATTATTATTGCTCTTTCAACAACCCTTCTTTGAGGTGCCTCACATTATAAATGTCTGCGTTTTCTCCTTCTCATATGGGCTTATTTGGCTTACAGCATATAATAAAATTCATAAAGTGTAGTTTTAAAAAGATGTTTAATATAGGTCTATTGTTTGAACATTGGTAGTAGAGATATATGAAAAAGTCTAAAGCCAAATTAAATTTCTTACTTTCAAAAGATAAGGGTCTGTTTAGTTGTAAAAAAAATTCAAGTTTTTTAGAAAATTAGAAAATAAAAAAAAAAATGATTAATTTGTTCATACAATACTAAAATTTTTTAATGTTTTTTATATTATTTAAAAAAGAAAAAAAATAGAAAATAGAAAATTATTTTCTCAATTTAACCTAGTCTAAATTTTGTTAAAATTTTATTTGTAAAAGCAAGTAGCATGTCAAAGGTAATAAAATATATTTTTTTAAAGACTATTTAGTACTGAGGTATGAACTGCATTAACAATTGTAAAACTATGTTTTAAAGTCGGTTGTGGTTTTGAAATGTTTGGTAATAACGCAAAAAATTGCTATACTCAATCACATAATCCTTTTAAAACACAGATTTGAAAAGTTCAACTTTCTTTCATTCCTTGTACGCAAAAAGGAAAAGAAAATAAAATATTGAACCAATTCATTCTCTTAGACTGTCAAAAAATAAATAGATCTTGGCCATAATTTTATAATAAGAGGTTTGAATAAAATAAAAACAAACTTATTCAGTCTCAAAGCTAGCATGGGTCAGATTATGTGAGTATAGCACATGCAAAACATTTGCATACGAAGAAAACGGGTTTTAGATGGAAGAAAACTGCAGAAAACATGTGAACGTACTTCAAAGTCTTGATTGGCACAACTGTAGCATCCATAATTACTGAAATGAAAAATCACAGTTTCTGGTCGGCCTTTGTTGAAAATTCCAGTTGAATGCTGCAAAAAGAATCAGAAAGCATAAATAGAAATGAGTGAATAATGTGCTTTTTAAGAAATGTGTTTTGCTTTTCCACGGATTGTTTGATTTAAGGAGAGATGCTTTTTCTTTTTTCTTATTGTCTATAGTTTGTTTTCGCTAATTTGTTGTCCTCCCTCTAAACACAGAATGAGATAATTCCAAGTTAGAGTGCACTTGATAAAAGAAAAAAGCGAAAAAGAGAGACAAAAAAACTATAATAGTGATTATACATTTTCACATTACGTTCTTTTTCCTCAGTGGGAATGATTTCCTGAAACTAAAAGAAAGAATGATATCTAGCCTACATAATTCCTCCAAATCCGAAGGAAAATTACCCAACCAAATAAGTGCGCTCACAAAATTCCAAGCGACTCTAGTTAGTAGTTACTGCATCATTTTTCCTATAATTGGATAGTTATAGAAGCTCCTTCAGCTTTCTTTATTAAGATGCAATATTTAATATATTACATTTTTATAAGTAATATTCTATCTTAATAAATAAGCTTACATGAGTTCTTGCTAATTACTCAGCTAAAATATTGGCTTCTCTACCTATAGCAATAACTTTTACGTCTAATAAAGGAACTAACAAATATTGAACGTCAGCAACAATGGCTATAGCAAACCATGGCGACGCTGAAATATCCGTGGAAATCCATAGGATTGAATTGGTGGCATCTATTTGTAATCGCATGTACTCAAAACAAGCCCCCGGTTTGGATAAAAGCCTCAAAGCTGTATGAAAGGCCTGCTATTTAGCCACCTATGTTGAGGATCAACAAAGGTTTTGGTCACTCCATCAACGACTTCAACCAACCTATTTCTCAGCACAATGGCGATTATCGCAAACTATCAAACCTTCTCCATGTTGCGTAAGCCTCAGAGACAAGACTGCTTCCGTGAAGGAAGTTGCTATTTGCACCTTTGCAGTGGAATTAATTGTCGAGGTATTGTGGTGGAGTTGTTAGGATTAACAACTTATTCGTGTTCCTTCCAAGCCTCCAATGCCATTCTCCCTGTTGTAGTTGGATTACCTCAACATCTTAAAAAACTTTCCAGTTCATGGCTTTCCGAGCAAACCAACAAGTCCAAAAAATATGAAAACACAAGACGGCTTTCTCGTTTTACACATCATAGTCAAGTTATCAATCCAACAACAGACATTAAGAGGGGAAGAGTTTAACGTCGGCCACAGGATGAGACCAAGCAGCCAAGTGGGCTTAAGCTTTATGTGCAGTGAAACAAAAGATAAAGTGAGGTTTCCGACCCGTTAGAATTACGGAAATTGCATGTGTCATAATCGCTACAACCCTTCTTCAACTAATTTTTTCTTCGTTGTGAATAGATCTGTAAAATGTTGCAAATTAAGTAAATTAACTAACTTTAAGTAGTCTCAGTAGATCAGGATTTAAATATGAAATTGCAATCCACTTTCCGCAATCTAATTGCTCTAGTTTTTGTCTTCCACTTACTCTAATTCGTTCTTGTTTCTTGCTGTGTTTTTAGATATGAAAAAACTGATTTATGTCAGTTTGTTATGGCCTTTTATACCATGTTTGTGAAACATGATCATGGAGAGATACCCCACAATTATTGAGTCAATGACCGCATTAGAAAGAGGGGTTGAATAGTGTGGTTAGTGTAGCTCTGAAAACTTTCTTCAAAATTGACACAAGTTGAAGGAGTAGAGAAGAAAGAACATAAAGACTTATAGTGGTTCGACCAACTTTTTGTCTACGTTCATTACCTAAGTATCACCACTTAGTATTTACATTAATAATCTTCACAAGATTATAATTTCACTTTCTAGTTAAGTGAGAACTAGTGTTCTCGTAGGCTTACACCTAAAGACTAAGGTAAGTGTACATATCGTCTAGAGCAAGTGAACCCTTAAGTACCGAGTGTCGTATCCCACAGAGACTACGATTATTAGCTACTCACTCTTCCTCTATTATCTAGCATGAAAAATAAATGATTTCGAACAAATAAAATAAATAAACTAAACAAATGCAAATTAAAGATAGAATAAACGATGAGAAGATAGTACCTAGACGCTGAATCCCCCTAGACCGAATTAAGTAACAAGGACTCGTTATTCAAACAATCATTCAGGCAATTAGACTGTGGAAATTCCTAACGTATATTAACCTCTCTCTCGAGTTAGCTAATGTCTAACGACTAAGTTGATTAACCGAAATCTCTTTCTAATTAAAACCTCTATCGTTGCTTTAACACTCTGCTCTATGAATTTCACTATTAGGTTTGACCCTAATCTGGAGTATTTATGTCGACATATCTCTAGGTTTGCATGCAATTCCTCTCAATTATGAACGCTCTATCATACACAGAATCTTTCGATTGCACATGCACGAAACAATATTGGAATCGAAAGGCTAGCAACAATTAATTCAACAATACGCATTATAAATCATAATTGAGTCGCAATCCATAAATTAATTGAATAAATAACATAATCCAACAAAACATAATTTGCCTAGGGTTCATCACATTTAGGTACATAATATAATTAGTTTAGAACAATTGAGAGATAAACAACAAGATCAAAGAGAAATCTAGAGAGAAAAGGAAAACCCATGATTGAATCCTCCAATTCTTTGCAAAATCTCTTCGTTCGTGATGCCCAATGATGTTCTCCTTTGTTCCCACGTTCTCTGGCCTCTAAAGATGTATCTTTGTGTCTCCAAGTCGGCTCCCCTTTGAATGAATGTCGAAACCCACTTAAATAGGCGATTTAGGGCGTCTGAAATAAGACACAGGCATAGGCACGACCATGCCCAAGCTGTTCCGTCTGTGTGCCATGAGTTTCTCTTTAATTCTGCACTTGCAGACAAGACACGGACACGGTTTTTGTCCGTGTCCATGACCATTATGTCCGTGTAATAAGAAAATGTTCGTGTCTTGATAGCTCCATAGGTTGGTAATTACACGGACACGGGATTGTGTCCGTGTAATTGGCTGCTCTGACCGTGTGTATGAATTTTTATCTGTATGTCTCGGTTGTCAAGTTCCAGTGGGTTACACGGTCTCTCCCACGGCCGTGGACTGTAACTTCCTGTCTGTGGATGCTCAATTGTGCACGGATTTGCTTTCTCAAGTGTCCCACGGGCGTGGTTCATCATTCCTTTGATGATCAAGGCGGGGAAATTGATTCGAGTTTTGCACTTCATTCATTTGATGATCAAGGCCGAGAAATTGATTCGATTTTCCTTGAGAACAGGCCAAAGAATTTTCGTATCAATATTGGTGATGTAGTTTTGGGAATCTTGCTTTGGTGTGATACTTTGGTTTACCGCATATTGTATCATTCTTAGATTTCCCTAAAAATTGGTAGATCCAATCTAACTAGTCTCCCAACTTTAACAACTGCTATTGATCTCTTCAAATACTTGTAAATGTGTTTCAATTTAAATTCCTCTCCAATCTCAATCGGTTCATCATTATCACTACCACCACTATCTTCTTTAATTTCTTCAACTTCCTTAACTTGAGTCAAACCGGTAGGAGTGATTCCACCTCCTCTAATATTAAACCATCAAAAAAGCCTTATTCCAAAATAATAAAACTCTTGTTAAAAACACGAGTTCTAAGAACAATAAGCTCACTACTAGGCCTTCTAACAATTTCCATATTTGCATGAAATTTAGTAACCAACTCCTTATGTATCCCATTTCGATATCCCAATAATTCATTAACACCATGAGTATTCCTAAACAATTCTTCCATATCAAATCCATCATCTCTCAAAATATCATATTCAAAAATCATCGAAGGCATAAGTTTTTCTTTCTTGATTACCTTGTGGTAGGTCTCTTGTGCAAGACGGGATATGAAACATGAGTCGAAGGGCAATTCTCCAATATTATAGGATGTTCCTGCTCTCGGAGTCCTTTGGGGTGGCTATCCTACGTTGTGAGTGTTTGCGTTGGTGAGGAGGTAAGGGCGTGGAACAATTTTAATCGTCACTATCTTAGACATTCAAGTGCTTTGAGCTGTGGCTTTCTTCTTTCTTGGTTGATTTGTCATTTTTAAAAAAAATAAGGGTTAGGGTTCGGTTTTGGGTGTTTTGATAGATTGGTGGTGATTTTGAGTGTTTTCGTTGAAAAGATAGGTGAATCTAAGTGGGTTAGGGTTGAAATTTGATGGGTATAGTTTGGTTTTGTGAGATTTGGATGGACGATACTCGAGTGAGGTATAAAAGGAAGAGAGAGTTTCAATGTGTTTCAAGTGGGTGTGTGATAAACACTCATTTATACATATTTGTAACGTTGATTTCTTATTGTTTTTGTTATTATTCGAGTGTTATTGATGAGTTTTGGTACTTTAATCATTCATATTTTGTTTTTCAGGCCATATGATGGTGTTTTGATAGAATTGAATGAAAGCAAGCCAAAACGGAGATTAAACGACAACTTTCGAGGCTTTCAACACAAGACACGGTCTGGGACCACAAGACACGACCGTGTAGTACTGTGTTCCATTCTTCATTGTTAAATGCACCTCCAGGATGCAAGACACGGTTTGGATGACCAAGACATGGCTGTGTAATTGCATGATCTGCCCATGTCCTATTTGCCAAAGTTAAGTGCACATTCGGAAAGCAAGACACGGCCTTGGAGCCTAAGACACAGCCGTGTTTTAGGAGTTTTGTCCGTGTCTTTCCAGTTTCGAAACCAAACACATCAAAGAGCTGAAACGATGAAGTTTTAAAGCAAGACACTGTTTGGAACCGAAGACACGGCCATGTAATGTCTGTATCGTGCTGTGTCTTACCAAAACACACCATTTTAGCCTATTTATGCTTTGAACGAACCCTAGAGTAGATGAACCGCCATTGACACCCAAAAACAGAGTTTTAGAGAGGGAAAGAGCTGGGTTTCAAGAGGATAACGTCATTGGAGTGGATCGACATCAAAATCGACTGGATTGCTTGAAGGACTCTCAATGGGTTCTTTTATTCTCTCTTGC
>CAODLS010753085.1:0-14686 GCA_948243855.1 Flueggea neowawraea
TATCCTTTTGGAGTGGTGGAAAATGTTCCAGTAAAGGTTGCTAAGTTTTATTTTCCTACTAAATTTTATGTGCTTGAAATGGATAATGCTTTTAAACCTCCATTGATTTTTGGAAGATCATTTTTAGCAACAGGGGGAACATTAATTGATGTTGGCAAGGGAAAACTGACATTTAAGGTCAGGAGTGAAACTCAAGATTTTAATGTCTTTAGTAATTCGAATGTGGTTTTAAACGATAAATGTGTTGATGATTCTAAAGCAAATGAATCTTGTTGCATATTGGTCATTAACCCTCCACCAAAACCTTTAAATGTTAAAGGAAGCCAAAGTGAACCCCAAAAATCAAGAGAGCCACCTATAGAGCCAAAACAAGGAAAGAAACCTAATGCAAGGGAAACAAATAATTTTCAAAGGGTTTTGAGCAATAAAGAGAATATCAAAAAAGAATGTGAGGATTTTTCATTAAAGGCTCAATTTCGTGTAGGTCAAAAAGTTTTATATTTTCCACCCAAAAATACATTCATTGGAACCCAAAAATTGCATGTGTGGTACATTTGTGATTTCAAACATTCATTCATATGGTGCTATAGACATTTTGATTAATGATCATAAACCACTCAAAGTTCATGGTAAAAGTCTGAAATCATACATAGCATCCACTGTAAGGACTATTTGACACCCTAAATAGATCCAATGCATACATCTGAAATGATGATAAACTACTTTTGGTCCGTAGTGACGTTAAACTACGTTTATCCTTTACTTATTTCAATTATTGCAATTGCATCATTGCATCTTAGTATAGGAGCATGTTTATTTCCATTGCTATGCATTTTATTTTGGAGATTGGTTAAGAGGAGTATTGGCCATTTATATATATATATATATGCACTTGTGTCCACTAACCTTTTGTGTCTCAATGCCTAAAAGCGAAGTCGTGCGTTCAAAGGAAGAGAAAATGCAAGCAAGGTGAAAAATAGAGAAACTCTTTAAACCTTAGCTCTTTTACTTTTAAGCTTAAAGTTGCAATTGAACCTGTCCCTTTTTGTTCTTGCTTACATGTTGTGACCAGGATTTATTTTGTCGAACATTGGGGACAATGTTCAAAATAGCTATGGGGAAGGGTTTATTGAATGTTTGGAATTAATTGCTTGAAAATATCCTTGTTTGTGTGATTTTGCTTGAAAATACTCAAAATTTTTCAAAAGTTTTCAAACTCAAAATTTTTCAAAATTTTTGCTTGACTTGTTCTTGAATTTTTTTTAGAATGTGTCAAACTTGTGAAGAATAAAATTGGATTGAATCGGTTTGAAGGAATATTATAGTGTCTAAGTGTGCTTTTAACATGATCAATTGAAGAATGTATGTTATTTGTTGGTTATTTGAACATAAATTTGGCATTTTTAGGCTGCAAGGTTGAAAGTTCTTTTATCAACAACTTTTTCCTATTAGTGGTGGCATAATAAAAGGTTTGCAAACTCTTTACTAAGATGATTGTGCTAAATTGATTAAATTTTTAGATTTGAGAGTTGGATTGGCTTAATTAAAGTATTTAAGTGCTTATATGTTGTGTTTAAATGATTAAATTTCACTTTTAAGGGTGAACCTAAACGAGAACAAGTACAAAGGGCCCCACCTCGAGGTGGAACAACTTAGTACACCTGAGGAATCCTAAACAAGTGTTTTTACACAAGGACCCTTAATTCGTTAACTGCATTTGTAGCACCAAAAAATAAAGTGAAAGCGATGAAAGAAAAGGAAATCAAAGAAAGTTTGAAAGAAAAACACTAATGTTGTGAAATGAATCAATAAAGACAAGCTTGCTCTAAAAAATGATAAATTTAATTTTAATCTTAGTAAAGAGGGAGATAAACCTTAGAGATGCCAATAGATTAGGGGACTTGATAATTGAACTTCGAGATTGTCACTTCTTAATGCCAACGTTATTTCATATATTTGACGAATAGCATGGTTTTGTTCTCTTGATCATTTTATCCAGACACTTGAAAGGCATAAGAATGCTTCAACATTTTTTATTCAAATTTGTATTCTTGCCTCAGGATTGAAATTGGTTTGCTTGGGGACAAGCAAACGAGTAAGTGTGGGGGAGTTTAATATATCCTAAAATTACACAATTATTCAAACAATAATTTATACATTTTTGGCCTATGATTTAGTGTTTAATGTCATGTTTACACATTTTTTGTGTTCGGTTTAGGTTGGGAATGATTTGGACGAATTGGCAATGAAAAGGCGAAAAAGGAACAAAAAAGGAAAACACACGATGGAAGCAAGGGAGTTGACCACGACCATGGTGGCAATACCAGGACCTAGCCACATTCAGACACCACGGCCATGGCCCAAATCGTGGCCCGGATGAAAATGGTGTAATTCGGGCAGTAACATGCCACGGTTGTGCAAATGCTCGTGGCGGTAACCGTGGCCAACTTAAAAATGGTCAAAAAGTGTGGTGGCCAAGCTTCTTTTTGGTGGACAAAAGGCATACACTTGGGGCATTTTTGGAAACATATTTTCTAGGGTTTTAACACATGTAAAGGGCTATAAATACCCCCTCTTAACCACACTTCCAACATCTTTCATTCATTTGAAAGACCACTTTTATTTTCTTTCTTTTATTTTCAAGAACACAACTTAGGTTTTAAAGAAAGAGAAGGAGAACGAGCTTCAAGAGCGAGGATTTCTCTCGAAGGTTGCCTAGAGAGGATTTTCTACATCCGTTTCTCTCTTCTCTCTTCATATATTTTATTGTTATCATGATTTATGTTGATGTTTATTGGCATATTTTGTTGAACATAAACATGATGGCTTAATCTTTGTTAGGACTTAGAGATGTAAACCATGACATCTATTTGCTATATTTATGAATAGGATTCATGTTCTTCATTGCCATATTTGTAGTTTTTATACTTGTGCTTGAATGATATATGTGTAGTATTCTTGGATTCGATTTAATAACATGTATGAATTGTCTATAATTATGATTGGCCATCATTAATTATGTTTTAACAAGTCTAATTGAAGGACCGAGAGGAAAAGGCTAGATGAGGTTGTCATGCATTAAACTTGTTAGGTTGTGTGGTAGAAATATTCACGCCAACAAGGTGTTCAATGAAATTCTCAAAAGAGTTTAACGAGTCTTTTAGTTAGATGAGGCTGAAAAGACCTTTCTAGTAAATGTAGACATACCCTAGATGAACTTGAAAGAGGCTTTAGGCGATAAAAGCGAGAGAACACTCAATCCCATAGCCCATTCATAAATATAGTAAGTAGGAGTCTTGGTCAAGTCTCGAAGGTCCTAGCGTTTATTTTATTGTTGGTTGTTAATTTCGTGTCACTCATTATAAAAATACCAAAAATACAATCTCTTTGTGTGTTTATTTTTATGTTAAGAATTGGTCACATTTAGTCTCGTCCCTGTTGGTTCGACGCCTTAGGAATACTCCGAAGGTTTTTACTACTGCATCGACTATCATGCACTTACGATTGACCCGATCAACCCATTCATAAATCTAATAAATAGCTATCAAATGTCTACATCTCTAAGTCCTAATAAAAGATTTAAACTACCATGATTATGTAAAACAAAATAAGACAATGAACATCAACATAAATCATGGTAAACAACCATAAATATAAAGAGAATGGAGAAGAACGAATGTAAAGAAAGTCTTTCTAGGTAGCCTTCGAGAGAAATCCTCCATCTTCAAGTATGTTCTCCCTCTTTTAAACCCTAACCTAATGTGTTCTTGAAATGAAAGAGAAAAGAAAAATCAAAGTGTCTACAATGATCCAAAGATGATTTGAAGTGTGAATAAAAGGGGTGTTTATACCCCTTACATGTCCATCAAACCTTAGCACTTTAATTGAAAAAAATGCCCTTTGAAGTCCACTTGATGTCCATTCTTTGTTCCCAAAACCGCCATACAATTTTATCCAGTTATGGAGGGCCATAGTCGTGGTGGTGTGGAGGCCACGGCCGTAGCCTGGGTGTGGCCTTCAACATTTCTTCGCAGGGTGACGAACTAGGCACCCTTCGAGCTGGATTTCTACGCACTTTGTTCCATTGATCTTGCAACTTTAACAACATATTTTTCTTGCCTTTATCATCTCTTTTCATCTCATTCATGCATTCCTCATCACCTTACATAAAACACGAAAAGTGTATAAATTTACCGATAATCAATTACACGAAGGGCAAAAATGTTATACTTCTATGCTTGAATTATTATGTAAATTTAGGATTTATCAGTAACTTCTATTTTTAAAAAAAAATCAAATCCATTAATGAAAAGGTGAGAGTTTGGCCTTAAAAGAATTTTTTTTCCTGAGAAATGAATTAAATTATTCATTAATTTTTTTTTGGCTTCAAATTAGCATGGTATGGATCAATCAGAGACATAAAATATGTTGTTGAGGACAAAATGCTCCCTTCAAAAAATATCTCCGACTATATATGGCTACACATCCATATAAACTATACTTAACATGGCAAAAGAGATCTTGATGCATCTAATTAATCTTCATTGCGAATGGATTTGACCATATTGATCGGTGTCTTGCAAATGTACAAGGATCGATGTAGTAATAAATTCTTAGGAGTATTCCTAAGTATCGTATCACAAAGGAACGATAATTGATTGTGATCACAAAGGAAAAGAAAAGCCAGTAAACACATTTTGGATTTTTGTGTTTTTGAGTAAAAGTGTAAATTTAAAGCAAAGTAATCAAAAAGAGAGTTAAAGTAGTGAAAACAATAAAGATAAAAGCGTTGGAGCTTTTGAGGTTTCAACTCAAGACTTTGATTGGCTCAACTAATGAAAGGGTGATTAGGATTGAGTGTTCTCTCCTCAAAGCTAGCCTAAAACCTCTCTTAAGGTCATCTAAGCCATCCCTACAATTATTAAGAAGGTCCTCTCGGCCTCACTTAATCAATTTAGAGTCATTAAGCCTCCTAGGAATTTCATCGAACACCTCATATGCATAGATTATCTCTAACCTAAACCATACAAGTTTAATGCGTGTGGCCCTCACCAAGCCTTAATCTCTCAATTCCTTAACTAGGCTTACTAAAACTACAACTATAGTGATCAAGTATAATCATAGTCAATCATAACGAGTCAAAAAATCAAGCCGACACGCAAAAACTATAAATAAGGCAATAAAGCAAAGCACCCAATCACAAGCCTAGCAAATCATTGTCTAGAGTCTACATCTCTATACACCAACTATAAAAATCAAGATAACATAATAAAATCAAAACAAAAATAACAATATCCATTAAAAGAGAACATTAGATTGAAATACAAAACTAGAAAGAAGAAGAGAAATCAAACCCACATGCCTTGATGAACAATACCCAACAAGAAAACTTGGGGTGATGTGATTCCCCTCTTGCTCCCCTTTGATCTAATCTAAGAAATTAAAATTGTTTTTGAAAATATAAAATCCTAATTTATAAATAAGAAATGATGTAAAGATCCCCAAAACATGTGCCAAAGAGAGCTATTTATACCCCTTCATCAAGTTACAAAAACCCTACTTGATATTAGTCTAAAATGTCCCTTGGTCCCTACATGCTTTTCTTTCCCAAAATTAACTTTTTCATGGACTTCTAGGGTGTCACGGCAGTGACAATTGAGTGTCATAGTCGTGACAAATTTCTGTCCGAAATTTTTGCTCGAAATTCTCAGTACACAAGCAAGTCCGCATGTTACATGGCCGTGGAGTTGCTCGTGTCTTGCAACTCCACGGCCGTGTGATGTTTCTGGATGTTTCTTCTTCACTTTTTTGCTTGCCACAGCCGTGGGTTGTAGCCACTACGACCGGGGCACCTATTTTGTGCACTTTCATTTTTTCCCATCTTTTCTTGAGTTGATTCAAGGTCTTTCCACTTTGCATCATTTCTCCATCATTTCCAACTCATTTTCTTCACATTTCTCTTTTCTTACAAATACCACAAATATCATATTAAATTCATTATAAAAGCATGATTTGTAGGACGAAAACATATCAATTCTTGCTTGATTTATTATGTAAATATGACAAACATCACATATCATATATTCGTGTACATTCCAAGTATTCACCTTTTGGCATTGTCGAGGCTTTGACTTCATATGGACGACACCATTTCATTTGCACGACAGGTTAAGCATTCCATGACATGTCGTGAGGCTCAATGTTTCTGGTGAATGCATACAATTGAATGACCTGTCGTTTATATTTTTGTAGCATCACGCTCACAAAATAAAATCAAGAAATCTCGGAGACCTTATTAGCCTTTGATCAAATGCCTGAGGCAATAGGTCCTCTTCAATATTATTTATATATTTGGTCTACATAAATATTTAACATGGAGACACACTTGGAACATCTAACAACGTAATCACTTGAATATGAGATTGTACATGTTATTGTCTTCTTCAATGATGATCCCAACAACAAAACCTGGAGTACATGACCAAATCAGCCGTGTCTTAGGATGTGCAATATCATACAGCCTAAAATGCGGGTGTGTAACAAGGTGTGTGATTGACTACACAACTTGAAACTTTTCAAAACTCCTCCAATTTGAACACAAACCAAATTGGCTTCCTCAAAGATGATTCTTAACACTCAAAACCCCATAGAAGCTCTATTAATTTGCGTCTATGTGTCCAAGATTGCATCAGTCTTTTGATGTAGAACGCACAGTCTTTTGATGTTGATATCAAATGATTTGTTGTCTAGCTGATGAAGCACCCCGTCATTTGATGAAGAAAACATAAATTCTTTCAAGTAGAATTGTGCACTTTGGACCCAGAAAAGGTAGATAAAAATCCCTGAAGAGATATAATAGAAATAAAAAAGAAAAGCCAAAAAATAAGTAGATTTTATCAAGGGCATTATGGTAAAAAAATCCGTTTGATGATCAAATGTGAAAAAGTTACAAGACTCAAAACAAAAAATTAATATCAAATGGACGACAAACATGATACAGGTCACTTATCAAAACGACTTGTTGTTGGCACGATGTGCGGACCGACGTGTCGTCTGGCAAGGGTCTGAAGATTTCATTCGTCCGCAATTGAAAAACATTGGACCCAGTAAATAAGAGAAAAACAATAATTAAAAGTTAAGAAAGTCAAGTGCCTATTAAGTATTGACAAGCTTAATAGCTTATATTTTATACAAATTCTGACCTGTGATATTCCTCCACTGCCTCCTGCAACTCCTTTCAGATCTTTAATTGTATGCGTTTAAACAAGTCCAGTGGGTCCAATGGAACATTCGTTGAGCTTAGGGGGCATTTCAAAGAACGCGTGCAAGTTCAGGGGTAAGTTTTGCATTAAGCCTCAAAATAATATGCATCATGCATGACGTTTCTGGACTCCTTTTCCTTTGTATGGACGCTCCTCGTATGTGCACGTTTGTTTTTTGCTCTATTTGTATTGTGCATGTGTCTCTAGAGTAGCTAGGAACCAGCATTAATCTGTTTTTTAGTAAGTCATTTTTATTTGTTTCTGCTGGTAATCGAATCTATTGTGTACACTAAATTGACTCATACACTAAATGAGTTACACTGAAAATGACTTTAGTATTAAATGAGCTACAAAGCCATTGATAACATTAATCTGTTAACCTTTCTGTCTCATATTCTTTTCCATTTCTAAAGTTTTCCATTTTTTTTTCATAACGTTCTTATCTGTTTTGAATTTGATGATAAATAAAGAAATCTTGAAACTTAAAAAGAAAATAAATATTTCTATACGTTCTAATTAGGTCTATTAATGATGATGTAGGCCATGTCTGGTCACCATTGGGCGCTAAGCTCACTTAATAAGGTTTTGTTCTTGCAAGGACTCAATAATTTGATAGAAAAAGATGCTTATCAGCTTGATTGAGAGTATGGCACTAATGGTTTTTTGTCCTTGTGACATACATTGATTCTTTTCAGAAATCAAACCGGCTAAGAAGTGGACAAAAATCGGAAAATGGGGAAGTGGACAAAAAGTCGTTTTTCCATCACGAACTGAGGCCACGTTTCCTCTTTTAAATCCACTCACTGACTTGGTTCTCGTCTGCACTCTTGTTCTTGTTGTTAAGAATTGCTTCTTTTCATTTTTTTTGTGCCTGTTGATTTTTGCTGGTCCCTAGTTTCAAAAAAAGAGACTGATCGCTGGTCTTTATAGAGTTCAGATAACTAATTCTGTACCAAATTCCAAGAATAATTGTGATTCTGTCCTGAATTTTCACTTGACTCCCAAATCTCATCATCAATGACAGAAGCAAACAACAAAAGGTAATTCTTAATTTCATCAAATGCACGTAGTTATATAAATGAATATACTGTTACATGCTTTACCCTTCAACTGAGGTTGCTGTTTCTTGGCGACAAATTAATGGCTGCTTTCAGGTGTGCAGTAGTGACAGGAGCAAACAAGGGGATTGGTTTTGGAATTTGCAAACAGTTGGCTTCAAACGGGATTGTAGTGATCTTGACAGCCAGAGATGAAAAGAGAGGTCTTGACGCTGTTGAGAAACTCAAAGAGTCGGGACTCTCTGATTATGTTGTTTTTCACCAACTTGATGTGGGTGATGAAGCCAGTGTAGCTTCTCTGGCCGATTTCATCAAAACCCTATTTGGAAAGCTTGACATTCTTGTATGATTACACCTTAGCTTCTTTATTTTTTGATTTTTGCATAACCATTTTGATTGATTTTGATTCACTTACAACAAATTACTGAATTTATAATCAAGGGTTAAAACCCTCTGGTATTCTTGTTGTTTTTTATTACACTTCTTATATCTGTCATGTAATTGTTTGAATTGAGTGCTGAAAAATTTAGAACTCTGTTTAGGTGAACAATGCAGGGGTTGGTGGAACAAAAATAGACGGCGATGCTCTGAAGGCCTCAGGCTTTGCTACTGTAAGTTTCTGTCAATAAACTGTTTAATGTATTTCAGAAGTAATTTTCTTGGCATCCATACTTATGCATACTTAAATTCCTGTTAGTTTTAGCAGAATTACTATCAAGAAAATAAAAAAAAATTGTCTTCTAAGGGATATTGAATTGCTAAGGCACTAATGCCGGCCGTGAATCAATTGGGACAGTATGTTAGAGGTAGCTGTATGCTATACAAAGAACTAAAACGTTAAATTTCTTCGCATTGATGCAGGAAGGTGCACAAATCAACTGGAATGAAATAATGACTCAAACTCATGAGTTAGCTAAAGAGTGCCTGGAGATAAACTATTACGGTGCAAAAAGAATGGTTGAAGCTCTTCTTCCTTTACTCCAATTGTCCGATTCACCAAGGATTGTCAATGTTTCCTCCTTCATGGGGATTCTGAAGGTAAAACTAGATATCAGATATGCATACACATCTTGATATCCTGCTTTCTTCTAATGAAATGGTAAACCTGTGGGTGCTGCTTCATTACAGAATGTATCACCTGAATGGGCTAAAGAGGTGTTAGGTGATGTGGAAAATCTTACAGAAGAGAGAGTGGATGAAGTGTTGAATGAGTATCTAAAAGATTTCAAAGAGGGTTCATTGGAAAGCAAAGGCTGGCCTGCTTTTATGTCTGCTTATGTTCTATCCAAAGCAGCTATGAATGCTTATACCAGGATTCTAGCAAAGAAATATCCGTCTTTCTGCATCAATTGTGTCTGTCCTGGCTTTGTCAAAACAGATATAAACTTCAATATGGGCAGACTAACTGTTGATGAAGGCGCTGAAAGTCCTGTGCGATTAGCGTTGCTGCCTAATGGTGGTCCATCTGGTTGCTTCTTCAATAAGATGGAGCAAGCACCTTTTTGATTAGATGTGACCAATCTGTTTAGAAACACATTAACTTACATATTCTGAGAATGATGTGCTGCTGTTTTTAATAATATGTATACTACACATAGACGGTTTGGAAACCAATACTTGTTTATTGGTTTGTGAAATGTATGTTTGTGTGCTTGTTTATTTTAATGTTAAAAGGACTTGGAACTTTGAAATTTTACCAACTGAACCAAAATTTTCAATATCGGAATTCATTTGTCCCATATGTGATTTTTTGGATGAGCTCAATTCAATAGAGAAAATTCCAGATATGTCATTTTCTGAAACATTGGACACTTCTTTATCTTAGTGCCGTAATGTTTACTCTATTAAGATGGTTTTGACCATTTTTGTCATCTGTGTGTACTGATAGCAGCCTAACTGATACCATGATTCTTAAGAAGTGTTGCATCATACATATCAGAAACAATATCAATTGTAAGTATAAGGTTCCATGCCTAGCTAAATAACACAATAATCTGAAGATAATTACCAACTGAAAGCCTAGACCAAAGAACACTTCAGCAGGCTCCGAGCTCTCACATAAGCACCATATTTCATCAGCTATGGCTGAAGCAAACAAGATGTAATTCTTTGGGACGGTTTTGTTTGGCCTCTCTCTAGCTTTTTGAATATTGTTCGACTCAAATAATTGATAAAATTATAGTGACATACTTGTAGTCTATTGGTATTGGAATCGTCTTTGTATTATCATTGTTTATAATAAAACAGCTAACAGTAGGTTTCTTTTTCTTGGGAATAAATTATTGTTGTTTTTCAGGTATGCAGTTGTAACAGCAGCAAACAAGGGGATCGGGCTTGGAATATTAAGCAGTTGGCTTCAAATGGGATTGTGGTGGTCTTAACAGCCAGAGACAAGAAGAGAGGCCTTGAAGCTCTTCAGAAACTCAAAGAATCTGGACTATCTGATTATCTACTCTTTCATCAACTTGACGTGGCTGATCCAAACAGTGTAGCTTCTCTTGTGGAGTTCGTCAAAACTCACTTTGGAAAACTTGATATTCTAGTATGTGTAGCAACTAATCTTCCGTCCTAAACAAACACGCCGCGCAATCTTCCCTGTTCTTTTTATTGAACTAAATAAATTTTGTTAAGACATATAGTATATCCTGTTACCCTCAACAATGTGTTTCTTCCAAATTCTTTGCCGAATCCTGGGAAGTTTTTGTTTATTTGTTACCTCAAAACATTTGTCACTGTGACTTCTGGAAATAGCTAGTAATTAGAGGATGACAGCACTTGCTTGCCCTTGACACTCCTTTTGTTTTAATTTGTATATGTGATTAATGTTGTTTAATACTCTTTTACAGGTGAACAATGCAGGGGTTAATGGCGTCAAAGCGGAAGGTGATGTTCTGAATGCTCCTGGTTTTGGTGATGTAAGTTTCTACAAATTTTGTTGAAACTACAAGCAGAACTACTTTGGTTAACTTTCATATATTCTTTTGATTAATTTCAACTACAAAAACTATTGTTAATGTTTAGCAGAAGCCATTCAACTTATGCTATCTTATTAGAAAAATCACGAAACGTTTAGATACAATAAAAAGAATATAATAAATAAGTAGGCTTCTTCATTGATGCAGGGCGGCAGGTGGTATCTTAATATGACACAAACTTGGGAATTAGCCGAAGAGTGCCTGAAAATAAACTATTATGGTGCCAAAACAATGGTAGAAGCATTTGTTCCTTTACTCCAGCTGTCTGATTCACCAAGAATTGTCAATGTCTCCTCCAGCCTGGGGAAGTTGAAGGTAAAAAGTAGATACATTTATTAATCCATTGTAATCTAGTTAAGAAATTTGATCTAGTTTTTGGCTGTGTATCTGAATATTCGCTCTAGTCTGTCAGTATAAGATCATAATTCTGAGAGTCTGCGTTGAAAGGTTTAAATCAGCATTCCATCCTTATTTCTATCGCTGCATTTCATTGAGCCGAAAAGGTTGATTGAATTTTGAAACAGAGGAAGACATTGATTGTTTGGAATAAATTAATTGGGTTGTACCCACCAGCTTAAACTTTTAAGTCGAAAGCTTCCTGACATTGTATTAGAGAAACTCTATGGCTGAAAGGCTTGAGTTCGAATCCCATCACTCTCAATTGTGAAAATTTCTATTTCTATTTGATGTTTTAGTGATATCTAAAACTTTTCTCGTATCTGTTGCAGAATGTATCAAATGAATGGGCTAGAGAGGAACTAGGTGATACAGAAAATCCGACAGAAGAAAGAATTGACAAAGTGTTGAATGAGTATCTGAAAGATTTCAGAGAGGGTTCATTGGCAAGTAAAGGCTGGCCTACTTATCTGTCAGCTTATATTCTCTCCAAAGCATCTATGAATGCGTATACAAGGATTCTGGCAAAGAAATATCCAGATTTTCGCATCAACTGTGTCTGCCCTGGCTTTATCAGAACTGATATAAACTACAATACAGGCTACTTAACCGTGGATGACGGTGCTGACAATGCAGTGAGATTAGCATTGCTGCCCAATGGTGGCCCTACTGGTCTCTTCTTTGATCAGAAGGAGGAATCACCTTTCTGATTACCTATGATTCATCTATTCAACAACTGAACTAATCAAATGAAGTCCTGTAATATTTTTCATTAGTCAGTTCCATGAATGATGAATGTGTATGAAGGTAAAGTGTTGACATGTGCAACTCTTTTTTTCAAATTTTATGTTTGCATCATTTTGTGGTACAAATGCTAAATTAAATTAAACAGAGAATGTGGTGCTAGCTCATTAGTATTAAAGAGTTGAGAGTTCGATTTCCAATGATAGCCAATGTATTAAGGGTAAAAAAAAAGAGAGCATGCAATGGTGGACATTTATGGACCAGAGAAAACTGCTAATAAATATTGTTGTTGAAACAGTGGTGCTTTTGCTGTTAGTCTTAGAAAAAGAAAAAAAAATTGATTGTGATGCTTCATATGCAATATCTATGTGATTTTAAATTTGAGGATGTTCTTAAATCGTACGAACGAAGATCTTAGCCGTCTGTGTAAGCGTTGCAAAAAAAATCTTTTTACTCCTTGTCAGACTTTAGAAGCTAACTAACAGGAAAATATCATATTCCAAAACTCCCGAGTTATCAGAAGAGTGCCTGAAAATAAACTACTACGGTTCCAAAACAATGGTAGAAGCTTTTGTTCCTTTACTCCAACTGTCCGATTCATCAAGAATTGTCAATGTTTTCTCCATCCTCGCCGGGAAGCTGAAGGTAAATCTATCGATTCATTGTTATCTCATCAAGAAATTTGATCCATTTGATTTTAGTTTTTAGTGTCATGTATCCAAATATTCAGTCTAGTCTAATGGTACTAATATAATCCGAGAGTCTGCAATCCAGGGTTCAAATCAACATTCCATCCTTACTTTCTAACAATGGATTTCACTGAACCCAAAAAAAAAAGATTGAATTTTGATCAAACAATGGAAGAGGTAACGAATATATATAACTTTGGATTATGAAAATCTTAAAGTTTTATTAACATCCAAAATTTCTCTGGTTATTTGTTGCAGAATGTTATCAAATGAGTGGGCTAGAGATGTACTGGGTGATGCAGAAAATCCGACAGAAGAAAGAATTGACAAAGTGTTGAATGAGTATCTGAAAGATTTCAAAGAGGGTTCATCAGCAAGTAAAGGCTGGCCTAGTTATGTTTCTGCTTATATTCTGTCAAAAGCATCCATGAATGCATTCACAAGGATTCTCGCAAAGAAATATCCGAATTTTTGCATCAATTGTGTCTGCCCTGGCTACGTCAGAACTGATTTGACCTACAATACAGGCGACTTAGGCTGATTTTAACGGGACTAGAAACTGGGCAACCGTTCCTAGCTAACGCGTCCCGGTCCGGTAGCCCGTTCTCCTGCGGGAGGACATGCTACTTTTACCAATTTTCCAACGGTCAAATTTACTCCAACAGTAATATTACCGTTGGAGTAACATTGGGGGCCAAAAAATTACCCTTTTGGCCCTAACGGATAGTTTTACCCATTTTCCTATAAATACCCCACTAAACATATTTTTTTCTATCATTTTTTCACTTCAAACACCCATTTCTCTCCCCTAAACTCTCTCAACTCTTAAAATTTCTCTCCAAATATTTTTTCAATGGATCCCAACGATTTTCCCGATTATTTTTCAAACAACAAAAATAAAACAATGGAAGAATTTGCACTTGCAAATATTTCCTCCTTTTTTGATGACGAGGAGTATAAAAAAATTCGAGATAATTTCAAACAATCTATTTGGAATGATGTTGAAGTGCTCATTCAAATAAAAATTATGAACTTTATTTTAATGTATTTTTAATTTTACTGTATTTTTTATTTTAATGTAATATTTTTATTTTAACGAATTATTTTTATTTGAATGAACTATTTTTATTTTAATGAATTTGAGGTAGAAAGTATTAAATGAAGTAGTAGATAAAAGTTAAGGGATTAAAATAAAATTGTGTTTAGTGGAAAGCTGAATAGGCGTCTTGCGGGACTCTTAAACTAGTCACTGGGTTACGGATGAAAAAACTGAGGGGCAAGGAACTGGGGACTTTAATAAAATAATAATAAAAAAGTTGAGCAGGAGTCTCGCGGGAAGACTTTAGGGACCCTGGGTTACAAGCAGCCTTAACTATCGATGACGGTGCTGACAATGTGGTCAGATTAGCGTTTGAGATTGATGTGAGAGTTTCTTGAAGAATTATTGAGCCATGTTGATGTTTGATGAAGCAAGACAAAATGGGACGGATTGGTGAGGTTTGGATGAAACAGTGAAGGACACAGCCTGAGACACGGGTGTGTCTTAGATCGTATAATGTGTA
>CAODLS010753144.1:0-14760 GCA_948243855.1 Flueggea neowawraea
ATAACTATCTATATTTTATGAGGCGTAGGTATCCACATTTATTCGACTCTGTTAATTCATAAGTTTGTTTGATTGATCTTTGCCTTTGCATTCTTGCATTGCGTCTGCATGTTTGTGTGTTGACCGTGTGTTGGTTACACACCGTCTCCATGTTGCGGCTGTTAGTGGGTTTTGATTTGAGTTTTGTTCTAGAGATCATGGTTGGTCTCAGCCTTGTTTTGCTTTGTTTTGAAATTTGAGGACAATTTTTTTTTTGAGGGAGAAGTATATAATATCCCGTCGATTTTTGATCGGATTCCCTATAGTGTTCCGTTCAATTCTGTTTTGATCTTGGTCATTAGAGTGTTGAGTGTGAGATTGATGAGTTTTATTGGGATTACTCGAGTTAGATTTTGTGTAACTCGAGTAAGATGACCCATGGATAACTCGAGTTAGCCTTTAAATAACTCGAGTTAGCTTTTAGATAACTCAAGTAAGTGGAGTTGCATGTTACTCAAGAAAGCCGTTTGATAACTCAAATAAGTCATGCTTGTGTCATATTTCTGGGTAGCTCAACTCGAGTTGTCAAGAGTTTTAACTCGAGTTAGCCATGTGTAACTCGAGTTAAGCTTCCTCTAACTCGAGTTAGAGCTAGGGCTTATATATACTCCACCCGATTTCATTTGGCTCTCACTCTTATTTCTCACTCAAATCACTCACATTGCGTCCATGAGCCATCTCCGCTTGTTCTCCGTCATTTCAGATCATGAGGTAAGATTGAGCTTCTAAACTCTTCTTTACTTCATTTGCATCATTCTATCAAGAATGTTCATATTAGGGTTTTGAATATTTGTTCATAAGTTTGGTTCTATGTTTTTCTTGTTGTTTTGGTGTTTTGTGTTTGTTTATTCGGGGTGTTGGGAGCCTAGAAACTCCTAGTGTTAGATCGGAATCCTTAGAATCAAGAATGTTCTTGAAATGAGTTTGAAACCATTCATTTTTGGTTGATCTAGGTTATTTCTGAGTTGTTCTGTTGATTCTGAGCATGGATTTGTGTTCAGAATGTTGTTTAGAGCCAATGTGGGTGTTTGGTGTCGATTTTCATCGGTTAAAATCAGAGTTGTTCGATTTTTGGAAATTCTGGGCAGTCGATAACTCAAGTAAGTCTTTGGCGAACTTGAGTAAGCCATGCACTGTATAACTCGAGTTAGCTTCTTGTCTAACTCGAGTAGATCAGGGTCTGGATAACTCGAGTAAGCCTTATGTCTAACTTGATTTAGCCATGGTTCTAGGGGACCAAAGTGTGTCATTTTTGACACTTTGCATATTGTCGATTTCTGAGAATTCGAGGACTCTTTTGAGGATTCTGACTATTTGAAAAAGTTAGTTTGCTATCCTAGTATAGTCGAAAGACTATTTTGTAATTTGTCAAGTCCCGATGACTGAAACATAATTTTGCACTGGTTAAGAACCAAACTGTAATTTTACTTAGATTCTGTATTTTAGATCCAAAATGACAGATTATCATTCGATATGGATCATTTGGGTCTTTCGAAAGTCCTCATCTGCATCTGCACATCATGCATCTGGTATTTCCATAATACCGAATTTGAGTTTGCTTCTGATATATCCGTGGATATACGTTTGCTTTGTTCAGCTTCCTGTTCGTGCCTAATAAACCAGCCACCGACGAGTGGGGCCTGACAGGTGTTTGCACTTGGACTTCAATGTGAGTGAATATCAGCTTCAGACACATAGACTGTGTCTCGAATTGCATATGTTTTCTGTTGTGTATAACACATATTCTGAAAATGAACTAATTTAAGGATTGACTAATGATAAACTGATTATGTGTATTAATCAGGACTCTGCTTTGAAATTGATATATATGTACTATATATCTCTCCTCTGATTTTGATGCTTCTACGCATGCTCTGTTTTGATACTATTTATTAGTATGCTTTCGTTTTCTGATATGGGGCACCTACTGTTACGGGGTCAAACGTAACCTTTGTTATATGATTTGATATGGATTGTGGCGAAGCCCACATACTTTGTTATTAGTGCCACATGCACGCCTTTGCTTTGGTCTCATATATTTGTATATGTATTTTGACTCTAAAAATGAAAATCGTTTTATACGTTTCTGAGTTTATGATTGCTTTGTATGTGAACCCTTTTGTTAAAGAATTTTTCTGAAAAGCTATTACATATGTTTAGTGTGTATATATATGTATGTTAAACTATATTTGCATGTGTATATTTGAAATTTTTTCAAAATAGTCTTTGTGAGACACGTATGAGGCGATCTGGAGTATTATTCCTCATTGGCCCTGACCCCCTTTGTTTTCTCTATTTATGTGATCCCTATTGAGTAGGTTCACAGATTTTGGCTTTTGGCAACTATCAGCATCCAGACACCAGTGAGACATCTTTTGGTTAGTGATGTCCTTTTGTCCGGGCTCGTCTTTTGTTTTGTAGAACTCTGCATTTGGATGTAGTTGGGTTACCGGGTTGCCACTTTGGATTTTGTTCCGCTATGTTTTGCACTTATAATTTTGAGATATATATATATATTTGATTTATGATATTTTTGATTATTAAATGTTTTAAAAAATGTTTTATAATCTAAATCTTTTGGGTAAATTGTTCCAATCTCTGATACTTGTGCGAGATGGGTCGGGCTACCACAGACAGTTCACCTCGTACGTCGATTACTGGCTCGCTCTGGGTCATGACAAAGGTGGTATCAGAGCTCTAGGTTTTGTAAGTCTAGGGTCAATGTGGAATTTAGGCATCTTTGATTGAGTCAGTTCGATCTTGCTTCTGTATACCCTTTGATGTCTAACTTAGTATTGTGGCGATCATTTGCATTGACATTGCATATTCGATTCTATTTGTTGCATGTAGCTATGGATCAACATCGTGGTAGAGGCCGCTGTAGGGGTTGAGGAAGGCCTAGACATGTTTCTGTCGAGGCTGTCTCTCCTTCTGTCGTCGATCAACATGATCAGCGTGATGCGCACAGTGTGCCAAAGGTTGCTGCTCTAGCACCTCAACCTCAACAGTAGGCAACGTTAGCAGGTCTGATGGATGCATTTGAGAACTTTACCCAGGTTCTCATGCGGGTAGAGGCTATGTTAGCCGGTCAAGCTACCGGAGGTCAGGCAGTTCCGCCAGCAGTGGCAACAACAGTTCCTTCAGCTCAGCCTGAGGCAGTTGTTGCTTCAACACCAGTTGTAGCTTCTCAGGCATCACAGATAGATGGTGAGTCTCGCCTTAGCAGATTCTTGAAGCTCAGTCTGCCGAGATTTGCGGGGATGATAGGAGAGGATCCCGAGATCTTCACATTTAATGTGGAGAGGTACTTTGTTGTGTTGGATCTCACGGATGATACTATGATGATCTGTCTTACTAAATTCATGGTGGATGGCCGAGCGGCCAGATGGTGGCAGGATTTGGGACCACGTAGAGCTATCACGTGGGAGGAGTTCAAGAATGAACTCACTTTGTCTGTCCTTCCCCAGAGTGTGAGGGATAAGAAGGCAAACTAGTTCACCGAGTTCAAGTAGGAACCCGGTATGCCAGTGACAGATTATAAGGATCAATTCAAGGAGTTGAGTCGATATACTCTGCCAGAGGCCTTAGTGAGGAAGTTCTTGAATGGGTTGCCAACTAAGATCAGTAGAGTGGTGATAACTCAGAACTATACTACCGTATAGCAGATTACAAAGGCTGTGAGAGGTATGGAGTATTAGGACGAGAGGTGTTCGAGAGAGCCCAAGAGGGCGAATATCGAGAGTTCGTATGGAGGCAGCAGGGTCGAGGTCAGAGCAGTCAGACTAAGTAGAGGTGTAGGTATCACTCTAAAGGCCAAAGGCAGAGTTCTCAGACTGCTAGTGTGGCACTGCCATCTGGACATGGTTCTAGGGGTCCACATCCGTCTTGTGAGACATGTGGAAAGAGACACCAGGAGTTTGTACAAAGGCAGCAAGCCTTTGTTTTCAATACAGACAGCTGGGACACAAGGTGGCTGAGTGTCCGATGAAGCATAGTTCAGGATCACAGACGGTGCAGTCAGTGGTCGGAGGTGTAGTCACTACTAGTACTGGAGCTTGTAGAGGTTCTGGTAGAGGCGCAGTAGCTTCAGGGAGCCGTAGCCAATTTGGGCATGGTTCTGGCTGATGGTAGATCGATCAGAGCAGTTCAGCGGCAGAGGAGTAGGCCAAAGTGTATCATTTGACTCGCCAAAAGGCTCAAACCTCCAACATTGCAGTTATTGGTACGCTATCCACATTTGATTATCCTGCATATGTTTTGTTTGATTTTGGTGCATCTAATTCATTTGTCACGCCATATTGTGCTGAGCATACTGAGTTAGTTATGCAACCACTAGTCAGGTTGTTAGAAGTTTCGTCACCTTTGGGTGTCAAGATTGTGGTTGATTGCGAGATCCAGAATTACATGATTGCCTTTGAGGGCATGAGTTGACTGCTGATCTTACCATATTGGATATGAGAGAGTTCGATGTGATACTTGGTATGGTTTGGATTTTGACTTGGCATGCTACCTTGGATTATTTTGCTAAGAGGGTATGTTTTTGACCACCTGGTTAGACAGAGTTCTATTATCAAGGTGAGCGAGACAGTGTGGTTCGAGGCTATGTATCAGCGGTTAGAGCTGCGAAGATGATTCGTCAAGGTTGCGAGGCAAATTTGGCTTCCGTGCTCGCTGAGCCGCAGAGTTCAGAGTTGAGACTGGATGAGGTACCAGTGGTGCGAGAGTTTTTTGATGTGTTTCTTAAGAAGCTTCCAGGACTTTTGCCAGAGTGCAAGATTGAGTTTACTATTGAGGTTCAGCCTGGTATCGATCTGGTATCAATTCCACCGTATCGGATGGTGCCAGCAGAGCTGAAGGAGTTGGAGACTCAGTTGAGAGAGATATTGGACAAGGGATTTGTTCGATCGAGTATTTCACCTTGGGTCGCTCCAGTATTGTTTGTAAAGAAAAAGGATGGTAGCCTTCGCATGTGCATTGATTACTGTCATATGAACAAATTAACAGTGAAGAATCGATATTCGCTTTTGAGGATAGATGATTTGTTTGACCAGTTGCAGGGTGCACAATGATTTTTTAAGATTGACTTGAGGTCGGGATATCATCATTTGAGGATTCGAGGTGAGGACATTTCAAAGACTATATTTTGAACTAGATATGGACATTATGAATTTTTGGTGATGTCATTTTGTTTGACGAATGCTCCTGCAACATTTATAAATTTGATGAACAGGGTGTTCAGACTGTATCTAGATCGATTTTTGATTTTCTTCATCGACGACATTTTGATCTACTCCAAGAGTAGGGAGGAGCATGAGGATCACTTGAAGTCAGTCCTACAAACCTTGAGAGAACATCAACTTTATGCTAAGTTCTTGAAGTGCGAGTTTTGGCTTAATCAAGTGGCATTTCTAGGACATGTGGTGTTTAAAGATGGGATTATAGTTGATCCGAAGAAGGTAGATGCAATACTTCATTAGCAGAGGCCTAAGACAGCCACTAAGATTCGCAGTTTTCTTGGTTTGGCTGGTTACTACAGGAAGTTTATCCAAAATTTTTTGAGAATAGCAGCTCCTATGACTCGATTGACTCATAAAGGAGTCAAGTTTGTTTGGTTCGACAGATATGAGGATAGTTTCAAAAAGTTGAAAGGATGTTAGTTTTGCCATCAGGATTTGGAGGATTCGCTGTGTATTGCGACACATCTAGAGTTGGCCTAGGTTGTGCATTGATGCAACATGACAATGTGATTGCCTATGCATCGAGACATCGTAAGAGGCATGAGCAAAACTATCTGATGCATGATTTAAAATTAGCATCAGTAGTGTTCGTACTCAAGATTTGGTGACACTATTTGTACAAAGAAACTTTTGAGATCTTTACAGGTCATAAGATTCTGAAGTACATTTTTGGGCAGCGAGATTTGAATCTAAGGCAAAGACGTTGTATAAAGTTGTTGAAGGATTATGATTGCTTGATATCATATCATCCTAACAAGGCTAATGTAGTTGCTGATGCTTTGAGTAGAAATTCAATGGGAAGTTTGGTCCACATTGCAGTCGATAGGCGATCAACAGTGTCAGAGTGGCAGAGTTTGATGAGGGATGGGGTTGCATTCTAGTTTGATGATTTTGGATCATTGCTTGGTCATGTTGAGGCGAGACCTATTTTGTTAGATCGAATTCGTGAAGCTCAGAAGGAGGATACTGAGATTCAGGGTTTGATTGAAAAAGTTAAGGCATCTGAGGTGCCAGGTTTCATCATTGATGATTCGAGAGTTCTTTGGTTTGAGTTGAGATTAGTCGTACCATCTTCTAGCGGGTTACGTGAGGAGATTATGATTGAGGGTCATAGTTCTGTCTATTCGGTTCACCCAGGATACATTAAGATGTATCAGGATCTTTGTGAATCCTATTGATGGCCAGGGATGAAAAAGGATATAGCTAAATTTTTTAGTCGATGTTTGACCTGTCAACATGTTAAGTTTGAGCATCAGCGTCCTTCTGGTTTGATGCAGCAGTTACCGCTTCCAGAGTGGAAGTGAGATCGTATCACGATGGACTTTATAGTTGAATTACCGATAACATCGTCTAGATATGATTCTATTTGGGTCATCGTGGATTGATTGACCAAGTCAGCTTATTTTCTTTCTGTCAAGACAACATATGGAGCAGTATGGTTAGCGAGATTATATACCGTGAAGATTGTATGTCTTCATGGTGTGCCTGTTTCCATAGTGTCCGATAGAGGTCCTCGGTTTACATCGCAGTTTTGGCATAAACTGCAAGAAGAGTTGGGTACTCAATTGGATTTCAATGCAGGTTTTCACCTGCAGACTGATGGTTAGTCTGAGCGCATGATTTAAACTCTTGAAGATATGTTGAGAGTGTGTGCAGTGGATTTTGCTGGGAGTTGGGATTCTCATTTGCCATTGGTAGAGTTTGCGTACAATAATTCGTACCACTCGAGTATCGAGATGGTGCCATACAAAGCTCTTTATGGTATGAAGTGTATATCTCCATTATGTTGGGCAGAGGCCAGAGAGAGAGCCATTAGGGCCAGATCTTATTTTATAGACTACTGAGAAATTCAGACTGATTCAGCAGTGGATTTAGACTGATCACAGTTGTCAGAGGAGTTACGTTGATCCCAAGCATAAGCATTTAGAGTTTGAGGTTGGAGACCATGTATTCCTGAAGGTATCACCTATTAAGTGTGTTATAAGATTTGGGAAGAAGGGCAAGTTGAGCCCGAGACACATACGTCCATTTGAGGTTATCGGCCGAGTTGGAGCTGTGTTTTACAAGTTAGCGTTGCCGCCTCAGTTTGCTTCGGTTAATCTAGTATTCCATGTTTCGCTTATGAGGAAGTATATCTCCGATCCGTCACATGTTTTCGCTCCGACGAGGATCGTTGACCGTCAGGTCAAAAGACTAGATGAACCGTCAGGTCAAAAGACTCCGGAACAAAGAGATTGCTTCTGTCAAAGTGATTTGGCGGCATCATTCAGTCGAGATATAGTTTGATGTAACCTGTTATTGATTTTTGGCCCTTTTGGCATCTTTTATTTTCTTTTTAAACATACTTTTCATGATAGTTGTAGGATGACATGTTTACTTTCTTGTCGATGTCTCACACTTTCATGGATTAATATTTTCTTTTGAAAAGGATCTTGATGTATACTTATGCGTGGATTCTTTCAGAAGAAATTTGTCATGAAAATAGGTTTCAAATATTGTATTGAGGTCACAATATTCGCATATATAACAGCCGACATTTTATTATCATTAGTATTCCTCCTTTTTTTCTTTTTTCTTGAAAGAAGCAACTGTCATTGTGTATAACTTTGCGGATTATCTTTCAGTAAAAATTCAACGAAATTGAGCCTATACGAGATAAAAACAAGCCATAAACCACTATGATACCGCCCATAGTGGTAGCATTCAATACCTTACAGAGCAACTATATTCCTATCCTAGTTAAAACTGAACTAATGAAAGCTTGAACATTTTTTAAATTTCTGGGATGATATTAAACTAATGAATTACCAACAATTTTTCTCCAATTTGATGAGTAGATCTGTCGGGACCAGAGCTTCGTTACATCAAGATTCACTATAATTAGCGAGATTATTAGAGACCAAAATGGCCTAATTGTATTGGTACTTGACCATATAAGAGTATCATTCCTCAATTCAATAAAGTGTTTCCATGTTTTAGAAAGACTATGGATAGTCTTGCTTTTACAATCACAGCGTGGTTACGTTTAAAGTAAGAAAACAATAAGAAAAGGAAATGCACCGTGAGAATGGAGTCTGCAATGATAATGGAAAATTTTTGTCCACTAGTAAAAAGTTAGCAACTTTTTACCTTCCAAAATTTACAACTTTTTATTTCATTAATAAAGGTATTGTGTGGGGTTTTTTTCTTTAAAAACGTGTCTCAATTGTGACCTCGTGTTTTAAGCGACGTCCAATCATATCATTGCAATAGCCCTAAGTCAAGGCTAAAGGGTTTAAGACATTTTATCAGGGTTTTCACAGACGCGTCAATTGTTATAGACCATATCTCTCAAGGATCATTAGGCCTACTTGTCACAATCCATAGCAAGCTCGTGATCGGCGTACGATGTGAACCGTCTGTGAGAGTACGACCCATCTCACACAAGCCTCAGAGATAGTAACAGTTTACCCAAATGATTCAGATTATAAAACATTTGTTAAAATATTTAATTATAAAATATCACAAATCAAATATATATATATATATCAAAAGTATAAGTGCGAAAAACAACGAAAATCTCAAAACAAAAGCCAAAGTGGCAACCCGGTAACCCAACTACATCTCGATGCGGAGCTCTACAAAACAAAAGATGAGTCCGGACAAAAGGGCATCACTAACCAAAAGATGCATCGCTGGTATCTGGATGCTGACAGTTGCCGAAAGCCAAAATATGTGAACCTGCTCAATAGGGATCACATAAACAGAGAAAACAAAATGGGTCAGTGCCCAGTGAAGAATAACACTCCAAATCGCATAATATGTGTCTCACAAAGACTGTTTTAAAAACAGTTCAAATCTACACATGCAGATATAGTTTAACATACATATATATACACGCTATACATATGTAATAGCTTTTTAGAAAAATCCTTTTGCAAACGCATACAAATCAATCATAAACTCAGAGACGTATAAAACGATTTTCATTTTTAGAGTCAAAATACATATACAAATATATGGGACCAAAGCAAAGGCGTGAACATGACACTAATAACAAAGTATGTGGGATTCACCATAATCTATATCAAATCATATGTCGGATCAAGACATATGGTTATCAAAGCGTTGGTATACCAAAGGTTATGTTTGACCCCGTAACAGTAGGTGTGCCATATCAGAAAACTAAAGCATACTAATATATAGTATCTAAACAGAGCATGCGTAGAAGCATCAAAATCAGAGGAGAGATATATAGTACATATATATCAATTTCAAAGCAGAGTCCTGATTAATACACATAATCAGTTTATCATTAGCCAATCCTTAGATTAGTTCATTTTCAGAATATGTGTTATACATAACAGAAAACATATATAGTTCGAGACACAACCTATGTGTTTGAAGGTGCTATTCACTTACCTGGAAGTCCAAGTGCAAACACCCGTCAGACCCCACTCGTCGATGGCTGGTCTCTCGGGCACGAACAAGAAGCTGAACAAAGCAAACATATATCCACGGATATATCAGAAGCAAACTCAAACGTGGTACTGTGGCAATACCAAATGCATGATGTGCAGATGCATATGCGGACTCTCGAAAGACCCCAAATGATCCATATCGAACGATAATCTATCATTCTGGATCCAAAATAAAAAATCTACGTAAAATTACAGTTTAGTCCTCAACCAGTACAAAATTATGTTTCAGTCATCGAGACTTGACAAATTACAAAATAGTCCTCCGACTATACTAGAATAGCTAACTAACTTTTTCAAGTAGTCAGAATCCCCAAAAGAGTCCCCGAACTCTCAGAAATCGACAATATGCAAAGTGCCATAAATGACACACTTTGGTCCCCCAGAACCATGGCTAACTCGAGTTAGATATAATTCTTACTCGAGTTATCCAGACCCTAATCTACTCGACTTAGACAAGAAGCTAACTCGAGTTATACACTGTATGACTTACTCGAGTTGGCCAAAGACTTACTCGAGTTATGCACTACCTAGAATTTCCAAAAATCGAACAAATCCGATTTTAACTAATGGAAATCAACACCAAACACCCACATTGGCTCCAAACAGCCTTCTAAACACGAATCCATGCTCAGAATCAACAGAACAACTAGAAAATAACCTAGATCGACCAAAAATGAATGGTTTCAAACCTATTTCAAGAACATTCTTTATTCTAAGGATTTTGACCTAACACTAGGAGTTTTTAGGCTCCCAACACCCCGAATAAACAAACCCAAAACAGAAAAACAACAAGAACAACACAAAACTGAACTTATGAAGAAATATTCAAAACCCTAATATGAACATTCTTGATAGAATCATGCAAATGAAGTAAAGAAGAGTTTAGAAACTCAATCTTTCCTCAAGGAATGATATGAAATTCCTGAGAATAAACGAAGATGACTTCTGGATGCAATGTGAGTGATTTGAGCGAGAAATGAGAGTGATAGCCGAATGAAATCGGGTAGGCCCCAGCTCTAACTCGAGTTAAAGGAAGCTTAACTCGAGTTACACATGGCTAACTCAAGTAGCAACTGTTGACAACTCGAGTTGAGCTACCCAAAAATACGACACAAGCACGACTTACTCGAGTTACCAAACGACTTACTCTAGTAACATGCACCTCTACTTACTTGAGTTATCCAAAGGCTAACTTGAGTTATCCATGGGTCATCTTACTCGAGTTACACAAAATCTAACTCGAGTAATCCCAATAAAACTCATCAATCTCACACTCAATACTCCAACGACCAAGATCAAAACAGAACTGAACGGAACACTATAGGAAATTCGATCAGAAACCGACGAGATATTACACTACCACTGAGGTATTATCTTTTTTGAACTTGTCTGCTATAGACTCGAGTCCTCACTGTATTGTCTAAGAAAAATGTCTCAATGATTTGAGAGAAGAAGAAAATTATAAACAACTCTTGATCTCAACTCTTAGAGGTGATCCAAAATCTCAAACAGAGGAATTCACTTGTCTAGTAAAAATCCTTAAATATGTGAACATATGTTATATGGTAATCTCTAAGGCTTGCTAAATCTCTTGAGCAGTCTCACATTGTTGAATTTTGTTGAATTGATATTTACTCAAAGAGCAATATAGTATATGCATGGCCTTACAGTTGTAGGAGATGAGCTTCTTGTCATAGTCACTCCATTCTTCTCTTGTTTTCTTCACTTTTCGCCCATGTACCATTTTTGTTGGAACAAATGGACCATCCTCCATAACTTTCCATATGTCCATGTTCTCGGATTTTAGGAATACCATCATTCTTGTTTTTCAATAAGTATAATCCCTTCAAAGAAATGAGCTCTATTAATAGCTAATGTTCATATCTGAAAATATCATTCATAAATGTCATTTTTGAAATCTTTAACTCTTTGGATGTTAAGCCAAAAATATTATCAAGAACACAAGCTTTAATACCAATTGTTGGTCCCAAGAATGGCACTCCAAGATGGGGTGAATTGGAGTTTTAGAGATTTTAAATCCTTTGTTGAAAACTTTTGCAAGTTAAACCAAATAACAGAGCTTTATACAAATAAAACCAAAGCACAAATGCGGAAGCAATAAAATCACTAATTCACAAACAAGATAGGGTAAATATAAAGCAAAGTAAATATAGTAGGGAGAGAGAAATAAAGCCTGATTTTATAGTAGTTTGGTCCTCATTGACCTACGTCCATTCCTTGAGATCAACTCAAGAGTTTTAATCCACTATCTCCTCTCTCACGGGCGGAAGGAGACCGTTTACACTACTTTTTTATGAGATCAACAAGCAAACCGTGACACTTTGTATTTGCAGGCCCAAATAAGAAACCCAAACCTCTAGTTTTTGCTGGATCAATTAGAAAATCATTCACATCTGGTTTTCTAAGGCTCACTAGCAACCATTCTTGACTTTATAAGGCACAACAAGGAAATATATCTACCCTAAGCAAAAACCTTGCTTTTTACAAAATCAACCCAAGATTATAGTAGATTCAAGCTCATACAAACCCAAAATTGTGATAGCAAATAGATAATTCAAATGGGTTAGAAATGTAGAGATGAGAGAGAAAGTGAATAGCAAATTTGGCAATGGTCTCTCTTATCTCTCTTCTGATCTGTGACGTCTATTTATAGTCACATAGTGGAAAATAGTCATTAGAAGCCTCAAAGTAGCTGTTGTGAGAGAATAGAAAATTTTGTTTGGTAATGACGTCACAATATTCTACGTGCATAACATAGGTATTACGTACATAGTCCATAAGGCCACCAGAGTCCTACGCGCGATGTTCTTCCTTCTACATGCATTGCTTTAAGTACAGTAGCTACCACCTGGGAAATTTTAGGTTTTGCGTGCTTAGAGGTCCTTTTACGTGCATAGATCAATCTTCCTATGCACTTTGATAAATCCTTCAACGCGCGTTGTCGATTTCAAAGATCAAACCTTTGATTCTTCATGTGACTGTGTCATGAATTTTCAAATTCAAAATTTCAATGAGCGAGCATAAAATAGATTTATAGTATCTGAACTCAGCCTCTTCTACATGCTTAGTATCCATACTACGTGCGTAGATGGATTTCTTCAAAGGTGACGCCTTTACTATTCTACATACATTGCATCAAAGATCAATGTGTCTCTTACTTATCTTTTGAGCCTTCTTCAGTTTTATCACACCCCGTCTGTTTCGTAACTAAATATGACATTCATATAGCGGATAACACAATGGAAATAACAAAAATATTTATCCTAGAATTCCACCAAGGATCCATGCACATCAACATAAACGATTAGGATTAGAATTTTACCTTGAACAACCAAAGCTCGATTGTATGAACGAATGAATTATTGCGCAAACGTGACCAATGGTATCCACATAAACGAACTTGGTTGGATTGGTGGAGTGTACTAGCATTTAGAATTTCTATTCTAATTCTCACAAATAACTTTATCTTTTTGTTTGTGACACTCACAAATTCGGCCAATCCATGAAGAATATGACAAGGGAGTGCTCCTATTTATAGGTATATGGGAAAACCTAAATAGGTGTACTAGGTTTAGCCAAAGCCTTCTCCTTGTCCCTTAAGAATTCGGCCAACCCTAATCAAGGAAGAGTGTGCCGAAACTCTTCCTTGAATGGGTGCCAAATTCCTCTTCATTGGCCAGCAAGTATTCGGCCTCCACTCCTAAAAAATAGAAGAACAAATTCGGCCTCCACGCCAAACCCTACTAGGTTTTCTATCTCTTGTCCAACAAGCATAAGGATTCCCAATCATATTTAGTGTGTGCCAAATTTCTACAAGGCTTTTATTATGTTATTGTGCTTTTAATTATATGATACATTATCATCAAATAAATCACACTATTATTAATATCTATGGGCCAAATTTATGTCACACATAAATAAACCCAAAACAATATTAATAAGTGAATTAAATTAAAAACAAAACCCTATATTATTAATAATTAATCAATTTAATTATCTCAATAATTCATTTGCCAAACGAGAGAACATTTGCAATCCTATCCAATTCGTTTTTGTGTGTGACCCAATAGACCCACTCGAGATTGGCAATGACCCTCGTCCTAAAACACTTGAGCCCAAAGTCCATAAGCGATATCTAGTAATACATTATGGCAACCCAAAATCGAGTGGCATTAGTGATCCGAGTTAACCTTTCACAGTTTGATATTTAGTCCTTTTGCTTCACGATATCTATATTAAACATAAGGCATTGTCACATGTCAACCTTATATTGCTTAATGCATTTCTTGATCCCAAGTAGATTGATATACAAATGACATTGATAAACCATTTTATCAATTCATTTGAGTAAGCATACATTCCATCAATCCTACTCATCAAGTGGCCTAAAGATATCACTCTTCATAAGAGAAACAAATCCATCACTCTCACCATCACTCCTCTACAAGATTCATAGATATCCAATCATAGCCTTTATTGTTACCTTGTTACGGATAATGTTTGTCTAAGTGAAAACATGTGATTCCTCATGTAGGAGTCGTAGTGAGTTTCAGTCCGAGGAATCAAACATCACCACTGTATGAAAGCTACTTGTGACATTGATCCATGAAGTGTTTTCACAGCTGGTCAGTCCAATACATGTTTCCTACCATATATCTATGTTCTAAGTGATATTCTATATCCATAATCAGTAAAACGTTATTATCCTCTTAGCAGCATACTAACTTTGTCTTGTCATCATTCCCATGATAACTATCAATTAGGGACTTTTAGAATAGTATTCTTTTAACCTTATGGTTTTACTATCAGGTCACATACTTGATGACATAAGGAAGAATAAACTATTCATGGAAGATTTATTGTCATAAACAATATAATATTTCATAGATATGAAATAAAATACCTCTTTATTAAATAATAAACGTAATGACAATTTATATCAATGATTGGACTAGGGCACAAAACTAATAATGAAGAATAAAATGGTGTACATGCTTTGAGCA
>CAODLS010753214.1:0-15623 GCA_948243855.1 Flueggea neowawraea
TATTATGAACCGAAATGTCTTTTAGAAATGAAAGTGAGAAATTCCATTATATCCATCACCTTGTTAGTACAAATGATGATGAGTACACTTATCTATTTTAGAAGTATCAAGATACAATACATTTGCAAGTTGCATTTAAGGAGCAGTTAGTTAGTGAGACATTAACTAGAGCTTGAGGTCTTCGACCATCAATGCTGATACTTGTTGCAAATGTCCTAATCAAGCGAGTAGAGCATGAGACCTACATGATTAGAGAGCTAGTGATACTGATCATAGTTTGATCAAGGACAAGATCCAAGTTGTTATCCACTTCTTGCATAGAATTTAGGAGCAAATTGAGTTGCATCTAACCCGTGATTATCTCAAACATAAGATCGTGAGAAATTTGATGATGTCTTATTCTATTAGATAAATTCCAATACAAAGGTAAGAAAAAGGTTTAAGAACCTAAATCCTTAAGAAGTGAGAGACTAGACAGAATTTGAGGAAATCCTTGAATATGAAAAACTTTGACATTTTGCGAGTAAAATGTTAACTACCAAAGACACATCATATGTGAGATGATGGACTTTTGAGGGTATATTACTTAAACTCACACGAGTTAGTAGAGTTATCTTGTTCAATGTTCTTATTTGAATTTCGTCATTGGTTGACGGTTTATTCAATTTTAAGTATCCTCACAATAGAGTTTTGGCATGACTTTATTAGACGCCAACTAGCTTAAGGAAGGAACAAGTTGAGAATGTAAGAAACACTCGAAAGTGAGAGTTTGATGATTTGGCATGTACGAATTAGCTTTGAACAAGAGCCAAACATTTTCTTGCATTAGATTCTGTCACGAACTTATTGAAGTTTGCCTTTAATTTGTGTTCTAACAATAACAGTATTTGTTAGACCATGTTTTAGTGGGTGACTACTTATGCACTAGAAGTGGTTTCTTAATTAGGTAAAGTACCTAAGTATTGAAAATCCTAGTTTCCATTCGTTGTTGCTTCACATGGCTATGAGGAATTGTGTGACATTAATGTGCGCAAATCAAACACATTGGCAAAATCGAGTACATCGATTAACTCAAGTGAGAGTATTAGGTAATTGTGTAAGTACAAGTTGTCTAATTGCGAGCATTGCAACGAGGAAATACTAGAGAGAAGACCATTTCAAAAGGCACTTAGAGCTGAATACTTATTGCTATTAATCCACTTTTGATGTTTGGCGTCAAAAGAATGAGAGGACAAGGCTAAGGCCTAATGCTTCATCATTTTTTGTATATATGACTGTGAAAGGTGTGTTCATATTTATTTGATTTCTCATAAGTAAGAATAGTCTAGTTAGTTCTTACTTCTTGCAAGTTAAGAAAGGAATCAAATAAAGCTCTGTGGATCGACTAAGGTTATGAACGTCTACAAGATGAGACCAAAGCTTTATGTGATGAAAGGGAAGTGAACATAAGTTGTTCATTCTTACACTCCATGATTAATATGTATAGCAGAGAGGAGAAGTAAAGTCTTCTTAATATAGTGAGAACTACAATGGTAAATGCCACAATGTTCAAAATCCATATGCCCTATGAGTCTGTTGCTTCTATCTATCATGGTTGTGGATTGGTTGAGTGCATGACCTAAATCACATGGAACCAAGAGATGTATTGTCAATTTTTATGATTCCTAAGTCTATAAAGACTAAGAGGCATAAGGTTTTTGTTACCTTGATGTGTCAAGAATGATACTTTTTTCGTAAGACAATAAAAGTGGCATACTAGCAAGTTACAAGAAGTCACATTCTTGGTGACTAGATTTCTTAATTGGGATAAAGTGGAATAGATTTCACTTTCTTTGAGATTTAGGAACTAATACCCCCAGGATCACTCCATCCGAGTGGGAGAATTCTTGAGGAGGATGAGGGATGATGAAGAAAGTTGGTCTACGTAAATTAGAAGATTACAACCTTGGGTTTTAAAATCTCAAGAGATTGATCTGAGCGATTGCTATCTTTTTTTTCGAAAGAGATACATCGACAAAGTCTTGGAACGATTTAAGTTTTATCTCATCTACCTCAAGTGTGTGTGGATGTTTCTGATCCTGACTTGAGTGGGAGCAAGATTCCTACTTTTCAGTGGAAGTAGGAATCTTGATCCTAGTAGAAGTTCCTATATGGAGCTTGAACCCAGTGGGAGCATTTTGAAAATGCATAAGTCTAAAAGGGATAAAGTCTCACGATAATATTTTTCAGTAAATGCATTGATTGTGATCCTTTTAGTAACCCCATAAGTCAAGAATGAACCTGCAAGTATGTTAGCGGTTCACTCATCCCAGTGAAAATTGTATGGATTAATGCAATAGAAGTGCAAAATGGCATTTGAGATTAAACTATGTTTGAGAACTGATTAATCTACCCAAATGGTGAGCACCCATTGGAGATAAGTGGATACGTAAGCGATAGATTGAGTAAGTCATCGATAATTGCTTTAAGGGGATTTAGTCAACAAGATTGGCAAGACCACGTTGTTGAAAGATTTACCTCCACCAAATAAACTTTGACATTTGGGCTAATCTATACATCGACCTACATTAATAAAATTTATAGACTCATATTCTCAATAAAGAGTTTGGGGTGGAAACCTATATGGTTTAACCTGATGGTTTCATTATCTAAGGTATGACCTTATATATTCTTCGAGGGGGATGGTATATTCATGTATGTTGTGATAATGCCAAGGTAAATCTGGTCATTCTTTTTGTTTGTGTGAACATCACACTCATAGCTAAGAAAAGTCTAGCATACTTGAATGACTCCAAAGATTGGCTGGAATCTAACTTTAAGATATACATTATAGGTTGACCTTGGAGTCAAACTCCAAGAGATCGTTTGAGTGAGTTGTTGTTCCTATCTGAGAAAGATGTATCAACAAAGTCGTTGAATGCTTAAAATGCAGAAATGCATAACTCATAGATAACCTCGTCACTAAGAGCAAATTTCTTAGCAAGTGCACGTATTCACAAACTATGTGAGAGGAAGAATGTGTAAAGGACATTCTTTACACAAATGTCATGTGAATGTATTTTTGTAATATAAAGTACTTATATTGATTACAAGACCATGTCTTGTAGTACACAGTTTTACACCTAGGTGTGTACAATGCTTAGAGTTTGCTATGCAGTCAAGTTAGCTAGCAAATATTGATCCAACATGAAAGAGGATGTTGAAAAGCAGTGAGAGAGATACTTGGATGCTTTAGAGGCACTGTAAGACATTGTGTTATCGTAAGGGCTTGTGATAAAATGAGACACAGTGGCTACTCCATGTAGTAATGTGGACGAAAAGGACATCCATGTCTAGTTATGTGTTCTTAGTTGGTAAAACTACTATTCTGCATTATTGCGAGGAACAAATATAAATATGTAGTAAGAGAAGTTGAGACAATAACTTCATAAGCTACAGTGCAATAGGAAGGTTGGCTATGTAGTGGAATGATCCACTTAGCACTCACCACCTAAAGAATCCATGATATTCTTTAGTAATAGTCAACTCCGTTTGCCTAAGGATCAAGAAGATATATTATAAGTCTAAGCAAGTCGAGTCCAAGTATCATTTTATGAAGGTTTGGGTGCATAAGAATAAGTAAATTTGAATATAAGTTTCACAAAGAGAAGCGAACTTGAAATGTAAGTCCATACGAGACATGATTGTAAATCCATTAAAAAAGCCTGATATAAGGAGTAGGTTTCTTAAGACCTGCATGGCGTATGTAATTCCTTAAAACATGATCTTTAATAAGATCATTGTGGGCAATACATAAGCGCAAATGTTGAGAGTTAACATTTGTAGTAGCGTTAAGTGTGAAAAGCATGTTGGACAGAGAATTAACCCACTCACACGGGTGTTCACCTCAGTTTTCCCAGTTTGTTGAAGGAAGAACTAAGACGAGGCTGTTTTTTTAATGCAGAAGAGAGCGCATTCATAATCAAGATGTTGTCTTGCATTTTATAGTGGTGAGCCCATTGTAAAACGCAAGAAAAGTCATATGGAAAAGACATACGCCATAGGATAAAATCCTATGATGATCATATAATTGATCAGATGCTAAAATTGAGAAACTTTAGCATATTTTGTCTTAAAACCATAAGTAATCCTGTTAAGGTGTGAATTAAAGTTAGATGGCGAGATGCATCGTAATCGAAGCTTATGTGTGGTGTTGATAATATTTTTATAAACATGCGCTCATCCAAGGGAAGGAAAGAACACAACAACACATGATCATACCATGTGTGCTATATATGTGACTATGGGGATGAAAATGATTGATAAACGATCTCATTTTTCTTAGTGTGAGATCTTGTCGTGAACATGTAGTTCTCGGTATTACCTACCCTTAGAACCCTTAATACATTCAAAACAAGTAGTTGAGTTTGGATACTTTAGGTTGTTGTTAATGGTCATTGTTGATTTGACCAAGCGTGACAAGCTGGACAACTAAACTTGGCTCTATGGATTGTCTAGTATAAGAGAGGAAGTTTGTTTTTAGACGCATTCACACTAGTCTCAAAAGTTTGCTAAGCTGACTCTCATGTAGTGCGTCACATGATGTGTGAACTTTGAGTAAAGCTTTTGTGAGATCGATAGGTTTGAAAGCAGCGATTGTGTGGTTACGAACTAGGGAAAGATATATGTTTCCAGCAGATTGTTCTGTTGTTGTATACACCTTGGTAGAATGAAGTTGTTCTACGAAAGACGCCTACTAGCAGGATTGCGATATGAACAGTTATATATCCCTAACATGTGTATAGCAAATATGCTCTCATCATATGCTGATTGCGCAGTCTATTTGCCTGTATGACACAAGATCTTTATCATGATTGATACTAGTTCCATCGTGATACATGACGAGTTATGGTTCCGTCATGTGCTAGTAGGAGATGTTGAAAAATCGGGTCCGCCCATGACTGTATTGGGTAGAACCCGAGTCCGTTAGTTGTCGATTCAACTAACGAGCCCAACTAATTATTGATAATTAGTTGTGGGCTTCCTAAATCAGTGAAGAAGGCCCATTTAGGGTCCACTCATCTTATATGAGTAGGAAACCCTAGATTTACCTAATGAGTATAGGTAAGACAGACAGAGAGTGAGGCAGAAAAAAGAAATACGCTCTTGTCTTCTCCAACACAAAAGGCCTCCTCTCTCTTCTCCACATGAGAAGAAAACATTCTTCTTTCCTTCCCACTCTATCTTTCTTAGATCTAGTGCGACATCTAGATTGTGAATAGCCGAGTACTCCCATCGTCAAAGTGATTGTGGTTTACTCGCGAGAACAACGATGAATCAATCTTATTCCACTGCTATCATACGCGCTGCCTTGCTATTCTTCCGTTGCCAAGAAGTTGAGAAGTTGAACCGGCCTTCATTGTTGTTCGTCAGTCGACCGATACATTTATTCCTTCAATTTCAAATGCTTCAATTAGTGGAGATCTTAGATTGTAAGAGTGAAGAGTGAAATAAGGTGGGAGAATGAGATAAGATGGAGGGAGAGTGATCATATGAAGTGTTTTTTTTTGCTTTTGTGTGTATACTTACCTTATGTCTCTTGTGGCTTAGTATTTGTACATTTTACTCGTGATGTGCCAGTTATTGATTCGTAAGATATGGCCCATTTCCATATCACTGAGTTATTATACGACTGCCCACCCTTGGCTGGCAAACGAGGATAGGGTTGTTCAAGCGTTCATCATGAGCGAAGGCGTTTTCCTAGCTGAGCGGATCCCAAATGTATTTGGGGTTGATGGGCTGTGATCGTTGGATAGACCTACACTCTATGCATAAGACTCATTTCCTATCATATAATATTTATTCGGAGCATATTGAAATTAAAAAAAAAAACATATCACGAATGCTTTTTGATTACATCTTCGATCTCCGCCTTGGACAAAAGCAAGTTTGTCTTATATCCAAGACATTAGCAAGAGCCGAACTACTTCAACTACGGTGACACTTAAGCATGGACATTAGCATTTGGTTTTTCTAGATAAACTAATCCATAGAGAAAGGAATTTGAGGAAAACATCTACTAATGTATTTTATTAAACTAATGCATATATTTTATTTAAAAAGTTTGTTACAAAAATACTGATTTATTTTTAATGTAGAGACTAAAGTACAATTGCGTTTAAAACTGCAGGGATGTAGATTACATTTGCCAGAAATGCAGGAACATAATTGCTTGATTCGATATACCTCAAGGACCCTATAATTAATTTCCCTTAAGTTTGTTAATAAATAATAGAAGCAACTACTATTTCATCCATAAGGTAATTTGTAATCTCATATTACGCAACTGAATTTTAAAAAATCTCCTATTGTATTCCTACTCTTAAATACCGTCAGTCATAACTAACATGAAACATTATATTTAATGTTTGTATAAGAATAATTTGTATGTGTCCCACATGCCACATCATTAAATTTAATTTGTCCTGTTAATTCTAGCTGACAGTATTTAAGAGTAGAGATATAATATAAGATTTTTTAAAACTCAATAGCATACGGATAAGTTATGTATTACTCCTAAAAAAAACTCTCTCCTCCACTTTCTAAAGAAGGTCAGAGTTTCTTAGTAAAAAATAGATAACAGTTAAATCTTAATTAGTTGATGAAATGAAGAAATTTAAAAAAGAGTGGACTTGAAAAAGTAAGCATAACCAAATAAAAGACAACGGAGACGATCGATAGGTGGCGTATTTTTATTGGACATTATCATGCAGGTTTAAATTGGAAGGTACTCTCCCTACTACAGAATATTCTTGTGAGATATAACTGACACCTGACAACGAACTTGAGTTCGTACACGAGTGTGATCACTGTAGCATTTCACTAAGAACAAGTGAACAAGGCCTAAACAACCCAATTTTATGCAATACAGACCCGAATTACAACCAAATAATTCTAAATTTACGTCATTCTTATGTCTCAAACCCTTATCATAAACTGAAGTCAGCATACCCCATTTTACTAAACCACTTCCGGGGGTCGAAAGGCAGCTTTCCTCTTATAATTACCACGCCTCGCCACCTCATATACATACACTCCCACAAAAGCAAATGAACCAAAAAGAAAAAAAAATGTAAAAAAAATAAGACACAATAATATAAAAGAGGACCCATCGCTATCATGCGCCATGGAGTCACTATCCCTATCCTCCTTTAAATAATTCCTACCAGAGGTAAACCTGAAAATCTTTTTCTTCTTTTCTTTCAATTTTATTTTCTTCCAAAAAAAAGAAAATTTATTTTCTCTCTGAACCATTTCGGTTCCTTTTTTATTCCTCGCCGATTTATTCCCCGACATGCCGGGGCCGCCATTTTAGTCGCTGATTTTCCCTCTCAGATCCGACGCGTTGCGTCGCTTTCGGGTACTTCAGCTTCTCTTTTCTCTGTTTCACTGTTTGTTTCCCGGAAAGAAAATTTCTCTCTCTCTTTCCGTTTTTTTTCCTGTCTTTTGCCAAACAGTGCCTTACACTGCCAGCAGTTTTGATTTGATGTTGTTTCTGCTCTATTCAAGTTAATAATGATTTGACTGTTAGTTTTAATTATTGATGATTACTTCAAATTGTAAAAGATTGACGCTTTATTTATTTTTCTTAGAAATTGTGTGTTTTCGTTTCTGGGTATTAAGTTCCAGATCACTTGAGACATTGTTATTGATAACATTAGTGATCGCTTTGTTTAGATCTATCAATTCATCAGCAAGTACAAATAAATTTGTAGTTCAGTGCTGCTGGAGTTTTCAACATTTGGCAGATGACGGTTGGATCCAATGGAGCCAAATTAACTGGAAAAAAAGAGAAGCAATTCATTTGTAAATAGTGGATTTGAAAGATGTAACTATTGTTAGTGGACCTTTAATTTATAATCATCAAATATGATTGTGGGGTTATTATATTTATCTGTATGTTTTTTTGGTTGTGTATTGTTTTGAAGTTTGATGGTCTGACAGTGATGTGTTGGTGTGTGAAGGGGCTGGAGGCTAATCGTTTACCGTTGCGGTTACTGGGGAGAAAGGTCGACATTATATATAGTTTGGTGACCAGATGATTAGAACTCATGTTATTGGCAGTGGAAGGAGGAGGGTTCTTCTCTTCTTCTGGTTCAGGGTATAGCAAGGGTTTGACCCTTCTTCTCTTGGGTCAGAAGCACGATGACAAACCCATGAGAGTTTCTCCGTGGAATCAGTACCAGTTGGTGGACCAAGAACCAGACCCTGACCTCCAGCTGGCTTCCTTGAAGAACCGGCTTTCCCGCGGCTGCGCCTCCTTTGTTTGCTTTGGTCGCGCTTCTGCAGGGCTAGATTCCCCTTCGCCTCTTAAAGTAGGCCCTGCTCAACAGCAGGATGTCGTCCCGGATCCTCTGGTAGCAGATAATGGCAAAGATACTACAATTGAAGTTGAAGATGATAATAATAATGTGAGAAGAATTACACTTAAGAGTAGCCTTAAGAAACAATCATATAGAATTCCAGTTGCTGTTGATAGTGCTAATCCACGTGAAGCATTGAGTCAAAAAGATAGTGTTGTCCCTGCTCAAATAGAAAGAAGAAAAGTGCAATGGACGGATACTTGTGGTAGTAAGCTTGCTGAAATCAGGGAATTTGAGCCAAGGTACGGTAACTTTTTTTTTTAAAAAACAAATATAGATAGCTTAAACAGTGGGCTCAATTTTGTTTTTTCTTGTTTGCTGTGTGACATGGAGTTTATTGTTGTCTTTTTTTGTGAGTACTCTTATACAAATGTACCACATGCATACATGTAGCTAGCAATATATTTATGCTTTACTCACTGCTATATTATATCCGCCTTAAAATATATGCTTTTATTAATTCTTTATTTCATTCTCTTTCCATTGTTACAATTTTATGCGGCGTCAACATGTAAATCCTTGTATTTGGAACTTTTTTCGTTATTCTTCCTGAATGGAACATATAGAAAGTATTGGGCAATTTGCATCATGTGAAGGTTCTGAAACTGGTTTGGAGGATGCAAATGTGCACACATAATCTGTATACTGCTTCAATTTGTTTGGCTTTGTGTGGTATTGGGGGATCCCCTCTGAAATAGAACTACAAAGGTGTATGTGAACACCTTGGACAATGTAATTAAGAACATCGAACAACTTCTTATGGTATCCAAAACTCCTATATTTACAGGGTTCCCTGAATTGTGATAACAAATTCAGCATAATACTGAAAAGGAAAAGCTTAGATTTACAGATTTAAGCTTAGATTTACAAAATCTTAAACTTGGTGATTTACAGATTTAAGTTTAGATTTTGTGAATGCAAATTTTCAGCTGAGTAGATTGATTTCTTATATTGGGCCACAGATGTTACAGCTGATGTCCACTGTTTATTGTTTTAATTTAATTTAATTTTTTTGGTTACAACTGATGTACACAGTTTATATTAGGGCACAATGGAGCAATCAACTTTCAGGGATGAGGGTGACCTGAAATTAATAATTGTGCATTTGTGATTGACCATTGCTAACACTTTTTTGTAACACCTTTTGGCAATTGATTGCTTGAACATTGTTGCAATTCCGTGATCATATGTTTTTTTTTTGTTTGACTACATGAATGGAAATGCAGAGTGTCATTGTCATGTTTGTGTTAACCTCACCTGCTCTTTTTGTGAGTATATTTTCTGAGGTGTTACCTATTTTATTTGGTAGGTTTCTTTTATGTTCTTATTATTTTTCCTTGTTCATCAATGATGGGTTTTCTGAATTTTTACTGAAGAGAAAGTGAGCTATTTAATACTTGTTGAAAAGCTTCTGGGCCCTTTCTAAAATGTTCTTATTTAAAATTAGTGCTTTTATTTCATAGTTTTGTATCTCTTGCTGTTTAGAAGCTATGCCCGACTTATTGAATGGAGATATTGCCTTTGGGTGATCGAAAAAGGTCAAATGCAAGATGAGAGAAGAGTAGAATTTGTCAAAGAACTGCTGCAAAGATCCTCAAAGGCTTTAATTATTGAAACTTCAAGGTTTAGGGCTTTGCCACAAAAAAAAAATCCTTAAAATATTTAATAGAGGTATTGCCTTTGGGTGATAGAAAAAGGTCCAATGCAAGATGAGAGACAAGTAGAATTTGTCAAAGAATTGGTGCAAAGATCCCCAAAGGCTTTATTTATTGAAACTTCAAGGTTTAGGGCTTTGCCACAAAAGAAAATCCTTAAAATATTGTTTTCCTATTTGGACAAAACAAATGGTAAACCTGTTGCTTTTTCTTTGGCATTCAAGTGAGTTCCCTTCCGCATAAAGTTGTCATATGATTTTATCTTGGACCATCTTATTTTTTTTCCTGCGTCTGTTCTTCGCCTTATTCATTGTGAGTTGAGTTAAACTTCTCCGAACTCATGTCCCATTTTTATGAATGTTTATGAAACTCAAGGTCGAATATTGTTTCATTTAAAGCATTCTTTTCCAGCATGCCTCAGGCATGGGTGCCATGTACATTTACATAGCGAGTGCAGATTCTGTTTTCATGTCATAATTGTATTTTTTTTCCCTTAGTGTAATAAATATTGACAAACACCTTTACCACATGGCAGTGAATTGGGTGGCTCAGATGATGAATTTGAGAATGGAAATGAAAGAAGTTGTTTGTGTGCGATTATGTGATGAGTCGATGCCAGGCCATTCTTGAGCTCAAGTTTTTCTTGAAACTATTATGCCATCATGTACATTGCCACTAACAGAGATCAAGCTTGCGGTCCCTGCAGACTGATTCTTTGGTGGAGGAAAGAGCGATATTTGCTGCAAGTGAAATGCTGCCATAGCCAGGAGGTTCCATCTAGCCATCCCTGTTGGCTTCTTCATCATTTGTGCTTATATTTAATTGATGGAAATTTCAGTTTTGGTACTCTGACGTTTGCGGTGTCTTATTACATTGTTTATGTTACTTGTGATTGCCTTGTCCATTGTTCTCATCCCTAGTTACATATATTATTTGTTTGGGCCTCTTATTGGTCGTAGTGTTGAAATCCTGTTGTGTTTTTATCAAAATGCAGAATAGTTTGTCTTGCTCCAAGATGGCATTCTTATTTACTTTGCATGTCTTTCTTTCACTGACTTTGATTTCAGGAAAAGATTTATCATGTTAGGACCATTACATTCGTAAACTCTCAGTTAAAAAAGGACTCATTTACCACAAAAAAGAGGTCCTAAGAGGGAGAAGAAAAGATTGGGCTTTAATGACGCATCTTTTGGAATTTAGAAGGTGAAATTCATTATCTAAATAGTGCAGGTATAAATGTATTACGCTTTTGTTTTTCTTGTTAGAAGCAATGAATCATTGGAAAATGGATTCTTATTTTGGAGCATCTTCAATGGTGCTCTTTATTTATAATACTCTTTATTTTGATTTTTTATTTGGTAGACAATGAAATTCTATTGGAGAAAGAGAGATGAATAATTAAAAAGAGTAGAGAAAAAAATAAAATATGTGAATAATTGAAATTTTATTAGTGACAACAGAATTATTATAAAGAAAATAAGTGAAATAAAGAGTGGAATTACTCTTTATTTTATTTTTGGAGAATGAAATAAAGAGGAGCAGTGCTAAGCAACACTGCTGATGGGTGAAAAAGTAGGCACACAAATAATTAAGAAAGAATGTACAGGTTTAGGGGTAGTGTAGATCAAAATATTTGGTTGACCCAAGGCATGTTTGTTTGAAATTTAACAATAATTAAAAATATTAAATTAATTGAAAAAATTAAACAAAAAATTTTGACAAAAATATTTTAAAATATGAATAAAAAATTATTATTCATTAATAATAAAATTGACAAAATAATAATAAAAATAAATATCATATAAAAACTAAATGAACTAAAAAATATACCAAATGAATGTACACGCCGTTTTAAAAATAAATACCAAAAGAACATAACAAAAAATTTAAATGAAAAATCAAATAAAACTAATTAAATTTTTTTTAAAAAAAAAGACAAAACCAATGAGCTTGCCATTTTAATTATAAACTTAAGCGCTAAGGAGCAGTCGGTTTGATTCCGAGTGAAATCATATAAAATGAGTTATCTTGCACCAACAAAAGACATGATAAGAGACCAATAAAATTTTCACCAAAGGAATTACTAAAAAAATTAACTGTAACAATGTTCCTTATTCTTCTTAGACGAATTGAAATGAAAAGAAAAAGCAAAATACAAAAGAGAAATCATAATGTAAACCAAAAATAAACCAAATAAAACAAAAATCAAAAATCAAAAGTAAACAAAAATACAAAACCAAAAGTAAACTAAAACTAAACCAAAATGGGTAAACTAGATAAAGACCTAAAGTAAACTAAAATACATAAGTGAACCTAATAAAAAGTAAAAAGTGAACAATAATTCAAAACCAAAAGTAAACAAAAATGCAAAGATCAAAAGCAAACCCACTAAAGACCAGAAGTATACCAAATGAATACCAAACTACAACAGATTGTGTTACGCACGTAATGAAGGCATTACGTACGTAAAGGTAAAGTTTACGTACACAAGACAAGTCCAAATAGCTTAAACAAGAATGATTGTACTCCAACGGCTAGTACAACAACTCTAATAGTTTTAGGGTTTAAAAAGGCTATAAATATATCAAGAAAATGAGAAAAAAAATGGTGAAAGAACTCATGCTATCATAGTGCCAGAAATCCTATTATTTGCATCAATCAAAAACACCAAAGATCAATGTAGAGAGAAAATTAAGACCAACAAGCACATAAATCACCTCTAGTATAGTGTTATCTTTGTATTCCTTTTGTATACACTTTAGGTGTGGAAAATGTTTGTTGTTAGCATTTTTATAAGCATTCTTATGGTTTATATATAATATAATTTGTAAAATATTTTCATGTTAAGATATGTGAACAACAAATCATTTGCAATATCTTAAACTTTATAATCTATACCTTTTATACTATTCCCCAAACTTGATTAAACTATTATAATTTATACCCTAAATAATATACCTTAGTTCTTATATATTATAGTATATACCCTAAACTATATACCTAATGTTCTATACCTTAAATTGTATACCTTATATAATATATCATAAACTCTATATCTTAAACTCGATTAAGATGTGTAAACAACAATTTTCTTGTAATATCCTAAATTCTATAGTCTATACCTTAAACTATACACCTTATATAATATACACTAAACTCAATTTAAATACTTGTAAGTTGTAATATACTATTGTAGATCCTAAACGCCACAGGAGGAACTATATACCTTATATATATATAAAATGTTATATACAAATAGTTCAAGTAATTTTATCCACTTAATTATTTAAAGTAAAGTACCCAAAACAAATATAAATAGTATTAAAAATGAATGTCATTATACACAAACATACTCCAATTGAGTGTAATTCTTTAAGTTGTATACATTAAATCACCTAACTAGTTCAACTAGTTTTTATATTTTAATTATATTTTTAAAAAATAATACTGAAATCATAATTACACAACTTATCAGTTAAAAAATAATTAATATCATACGTTGTATCCAAGAAAAAAAATATCTTACTTCTGCTATTTTTAAAAATTTTACTTTTATTAGTTAAAACTAAATAGTTCATACTTCATAGTTGTGAGCCAAAACTACATAAAACATCCCAACAGCCTTTTCAATATCTCTTCTCAAAATATTATATTTAATTTAATTTTTTATTATTTACATTAAAATTTGAACTCAATCTACTTTTTTTTTTCTCATTAATTAATATTTTACTACCTAATTAAAGAAAAAAGAAAGAAAGAAGTGAATGATAACTACACAAATATGTAGAACCAAATTCATTCCTCTATTTATTTTTGAATTTAACAATAAAATACTAATTATTAAGAAGAAAAAATAAAATGAATTTAAATTTTAAAATAAATAATAGAATAAATTTAAATTAAATAATATATTTTAACTATTCAAAATAGAGAAACTGTTGGTTATGCAAAATGCTCTTATTCTCCGAGGTTAATCTTATTTACGGTCAGCTGAATTTTAATTTGTTGCAGCATGATCATTGAACTCACTTTTGTTGCAGAAGGGTCATTCCATATTGATTTTCGTTATGAGACGATCACTTTAGCTCGATTTTTCAAATGCCCTGCCCGGATTCTGACTATGCGTGACACGTCACTAAAAAGTACCTTGTGGATGCTGACGTGGACATTAAATCAGATCCAAACCAAAATTCTTACCCAAATTGAAACCGACCCGACTGAAAACCGAGAATTACGACAAACCCGTTTCCAACTGGAATCACCTCCTCCACTATCAAGACCACCACCCCTTCACCGAACTGACCCCTCGACACCGCCACTCTCTCCACCTCTCCAAACCCAAAACCGCATTTCAAAGGATTGAAATTAATTTTACAATGATAATGGACTAACATTACCTAGAATGGTGGTGGTGCTACTGCAGTTCTCATTATCGCCTTCACTTAGTCTGGAATGCATTTCATTTGTGATTTTTTATTCACAGTTTCAGTTCTAATGTAAGAGCACTGTCAAGATCGCCACCCCCTTTATTGATCTGAACCTTAGAAACCGCCACTCTCTTCACCTCTCCAAACCCAAAGCCGCCACCCTATCTACCTCTCCAAACCCAAAATCGACCCCCTCTTCAACACTGGAATCCAAAATCGCCTCACCCTTTCACCACCCAAACACAAAAACACCAAAGTCACACATAATTTGAAGCAAATCTTCACCTCTACCACCACCACCATTTACCTCCACCGTCATTATTACCAACTCCACCACGCCTCCTCCTCCTCCTCCAATGAGCCCCAATTCTGACACCTGGACTTCTTCCATTACAACATCCCCTGCTCTCCCTCCGCTGCCGCCACCGCCACAGTCGTTAAGTTGGGTTTTTGGGGACCCTTTTGTGCCTCCTCCACATTTGATTTCACGATCGGTGACAGAGGAAGAATGGGAAGATGTTACAACCACGAACGCGTCAGAGGTAGCATTGACGGCTGGTAAGTGGGTTTTCGAAGGAGACGACGACGTGTGGGAGCGGAAGTGAGCTTGCCATGGTCATTTCGAAAAACAGCAACGATCTGACTCAGGTTGTGATTTTGTTGATTTTGTCGATCATAGCTTTATGCTGTTCGATAGGTCGGTTTTCAGTCGGGTCGGTTTCGGTTTGGGTAAGAATTTCGGTTCGAATCTGATTTAATATCCACGCCAGCATCAATGTAGCACTTTTTAGTGACATGTCACTCATAGTCAACAATTCGGTTCGAACATTTGAAAAATTCGACTAAAGTGGCAGTCTCCAAACGAAAATCAATATCGTCTGACCCTCCTGCAACAAAATGTTCAATGAGCATGCTGCAACAAATCAAAATTTATGGTGGGCGTGAACAAGATTAACCTCATTCTCCGCTTCATTCTTCACTACACACAATGCCACTTTCACAATCTAAACAAACCCTAAAATCGCTCTCTATCTATGCTTTATAGGGGTGATAAAACGTGTTGGCGGATCGTGTTCATTCTGGTGATATGATTAGGATCAACATAAATACGACTCATTTAATAAAACGGGTTGACACGA